>BQNB010111662.1:0-22306 GCA_026074375.1 Tanacetum coccineum | reverse complement strand
TGCCTCTTCCAAAGTTGGAAGAGGCTTATATAGTACTTACAATATACCGGGTATTAGTACCCGACTTAATACTGAAAATTGTACTATTAACGATTAAACTACGAGCTATAATAAACAGTAAAATACACGGGGTGACCGAGTCTTTTTCTAATATCTAACATAATCTCTTGAATGTAAATGAATATCTTAACATGCCATAAACGTGTATAATCTTGGTGATATGTTGAAGTTCTTGCTCGGTTTAAACTTTTATGCATTTTTGATTGTTGAGTGTGATACAATTTCATGTGTTAAGTGCTTATAAAAGTTGCTAAAACAACTATACAATGATAAAGAGTGTTAAAATCATGCTTGTAAATCACTTGAAAATTTTGTGAAATAACTGATCTAGAAACGAAAGGGGGGGGGGGACCGATCTAACTTAATGGACTGATCTAGTGAAGTTTCTTTAGAAACTGATCTAGCAAATTCCATTTGGAACCGATCTAGTCAAGTGACTTTGGGAACCGATCTAGTCAAGTGACTATGGGAACCGATCTAATCATGATCCTTTGAGAACCGATCTAGTCATGACCCTTTGAGAACCGATCTAGTCTGTCCCTTTAGGTACCGATCTAGTCTGTCCCTTTAGGTACCGATCTAATCAAAATCTTTGAGAACCGATCTAAGTCAAGTCCTTTATGGAACCAATCTAGTCAAAATTTATAGACCCGATCTAATCTTTGTTTAGGACCCGATCTAATCATTGATTCTTAAGGACCCGTTCTAGGATTTTTTTCATCAAGGACTCGATTTAGTTATTCTCATTAAGGAACTGATCTAGTGAAATCTTTAAGGAACCAATCTAATAGATTTAGACCAAAAACACTTAAGTTCAAAATTTCAATTTGAAGGCAAATTAAAACTTAACTTAGCAAGCTAATTAAAATTGGTTAATTAGGCTATCTAATTGAGTTTAAATAGGCTTAAAAACAAGGTAAAATCAAGGTTAACTAATATACGACTTAGGATATCTAAATTCTCTACCAATTAGATAAACCACGATTCCTAAATTGTCAAAGAAGTTGCCTTAATTCCTTAAGCACATAAGTCTATCTAAGTTGCCATTCAGAGAAATATATCTTTTTAAGTGCTAAAAGTCTTAAAAGTCCTAATTTTCACATCATGATGAAACATAAAACGTTCAAATAAAAGGTCTATATAGTTATGTATAAACTTAGTTATATATAAAAACTGTATCGATTCTTTCTTAAGCAAAACTATGGACATCATAAGAGCTGAACAAATTGTATTGGATGACGCTTTAGTTGCTCCTGCCAACTAAATCAAGATTGGCAAAAGTAATCTTCGACTAAGCTCAGATCTCAAGTCCAAAGAAGCAACTCTTCAAGTGGTATATGATGTTTTGAAACTCACTCCCTTATACAAGGCATTCCAGATCACATCGGATGTTCTAGAAATTTACATGCAAGAGTTTTGGGCGACTATTAAAGTTCATCACCACTCGATTCGCTTCAAAATGAACAATAAGAAACATATTGTGAATCTTAAGTATTTCAAACAAATGCTCTAAATATGCCCTAAACTCCTTGATCAGCAATTCGAGGAACTGCCCTTTGAAGAAGAAATTCTCACATTTCTCAGAGATCTTGGTCACGGTGGAGAGATAAAGGTGATCACCAATGTTAATGTTAACAAGCTGCATCAACCTTGGAGATCATTTGCTGCAGTTATCAACAAGTGTCTGAGTGGTAAAAGTACCAGATATGACAGTCTTCGACTATCCCAAGTTCAAATCCTTTGGGGCATGTACAATAAGAAGAACGTAGACTATGCCTATCTTCTGTGGGAGGACTTTGTGTATCAAGTTGAAACCAAGAATGTCAAGAGGGGTAATGAGATGTAATACCCTCGCTTTACCAAGGTCATCGTCAACTTCTTCATGACTAAAGATCAATCAATTCCAAGAAGGAACAAGATAAATTGGCACTTTTCCAGGGATGACCACATGTTCACCACGATCAAGGTTGTCTCTAGGCATGAAGACACACAGTTGTATGGTGCCATTTTGCCTAATGAATTAACGAATGAAGACATCAAAAACTCTGAATCTTACAAAGAGTACCATGCCATTGCTTCAGGAGCTGTACCTCCAAAAACAAAAGCAAGTGTCAAGAAGAAGTAGGTTGGATCTCATCAAGCACCAAAAGCTCCTCAAGGGAAATGACTCAAAGCAACTACTAAGGTGACTAAGCTAAGGTGATATACCAAGGGTTCCCAATGTACCGACATATGGATATGATGATGAGCAAATCTCTTAGAAGTCCAGTGAAAAGGAGGATTATGATGAAGTAGGCATGAATGACAATGATGATGACAATGATGATGATAATGACGATGATGGTCAGGAATATGTGAAACAAGATGATGAAGATCAAGATGATGATGATGATGATGAGCAAACTAATTCAAATAATGATGGTGATTACTTCATTCATCTCAAGTTTTCCACTCATGGTAAGAAGATAAAGAAGAAGATAGTTTTAATCCTAGGGTTCAAACACCTTCTCATGTTGAATCAACTAATGATGAAGAAACTGATGAAGAAATTCAAGATGCAAATGTTGAGGGAGACGTACAAGATAAAGAGGAGACAAATGAAGAAGACGAAGCAAACGAATTATATAAGGACGTGAATGTCAATCTGATGGGAAGAGATACTAAAATGACAGATGCTCCACTCACTCTTATTTAAACTACTCAAGTAATAGAAGACACTCATGTGATCATTACTCCAGTCAATCTTGAAGGTCAACAATAGAGTTCTTCTGTGTCATCTGGCTTCATTTCAAACATGCTCAACCCTACTCCAGATACAGGTATTGACTATTTATTTAATCTTAACACTGAGTCACCTTCACTGGTAGATGTTTCAATTACTACTGTTGCTGAGCCACCTCTTTTGTCTGCAATATCTCTTCCTCCACCACCCACTCCTTACATCACACATCTACAATAAACACTAATTCCCACACCAGCAACTGTTCCAAGCTCTTCACTACAAGATCTTCCTAACTTTGGCTCTTTATTCGGGTTTGACCATAGACTAAAAACTTTGGAAAACAATGAGACAACTTCACTGGTAGATGTTCTGGCCACCACTATTGCTGAGCCACATATTTTGTCTGCAACAACTCTTCCTCTACCACCGACTCCTCTCATCACACATCTGCAACAAACACCAGTACCTACACTAGCAACTGTTCCGAGCTCCTTACTATAAGATCTTCCCAACTTTGGCTCTTTATTCGGGTTTAACCATAGACTAAAAACTTTAGAAACTGACTTCTTTGAGTTTAAGCAAACGAAGCAATTTGCTAAAGCAGTTTCTTCTATTCCCAGCATTGTTGATGCGTACCTTGCATCAAATCATGTAGCCGACAAAACTGATGTTCATATAAATCCGAAAGAGCTCCGAGATGAAGCCCAACTAAAAATGCCGACTTATCACAACAAACTTATGATCACATTAAGAACAATAATCAAGTTGAACAAGTTAGAGCCAAGTCTCCAGATTTTTAGCCAAAATTGAGAAGACAGTAAACGAAAAACCGAAGCTGAGGTAAGACCTTTACAACTACTGAATCCAAGACATCTCTTGCTATAGCTGCAAACCTATCTGAATTAGAGCTGAAGAAGATTCTCATAGACAAGATGGAAAGCAATAAATCAATCTACAGATCTGATGAAAAAGAATCTCTACAAAGCACTGGTTGACACTTACGAAAGTGAAAAGCTCATACTTGACACTTATGGAGATACTGTTTCATTTAAAAGACGTAGAGATGATGAGGATAAAGACAAAGAACCCTCCGCTGGATCAAACCGAGGGTCCAAGAGAAGACGAGCTGGAAAAGAACCAGAGTCAACCAGTGCACCAAAGGAAAAGACATCCAAGACATCTGGCAAGTCACATGAAGGGTCCAAATCTCAACACAAGACTGCTGGCGAATCTGCTCAAATAGAGGAGCCTATGCACATTACCAAAGATTTGGAAGAACCCGCACATCAAGAGTTTGAAACAGATGTTACTAAAGATCAACATAATGAAGAAACCCCTCGGTTCCCTGATTGGTTTCAAAGACCAACAAAACTTCCTTCTCCTGATCGTGATTCGAACAAGACTTTACCTGATGCTCATGAACCTGTTCAACCTTGGCTAAGCTCTTTGGCCCAAAAATAAGATCCGAGAGAATCGTTTAATGAGCTGATGGACACTCCTCTTGACTTCTCAGCATTCGTGATGACCGAATTAAGTCAGTTGATACTTTACTCTAGAACTATTAACCGGTCCAACATTTAAGCTGATGAAAGGATCATGCAAGAGTCTTGTGGAGCTCGAATACCTCTTTGAAGAAGTCTACAAGGCAACCACTGAACAATTAGACTGGAACAACCTTGAAGGTCAGCAATATCCACATGATCTGCGAAATCCACTAACATTGAATACCCTATCTCAAGGTCGTCGTGTCATACCTTTTGATCACTTCATCAACAGACCTTGAGTATCTATGTGGTGGTGTCGCAAGCCAAAAATATGCAACTTTAGTGATGAAGACCAAGGCTGCAGATTACGGGCACATCAAATGGATTAAAGATTTGGTCCCTAACAGAATGTGGAGTCAAGTGCAGGTTAGCTATGACAAACATGCACTTTGGGGAATCTCACATTATGGGCAAAAACGACAACAATTCTATAGATTTTCGGTTAGCAGGGAATCAACTCAAGATGTATATTCCAAACAAAGAATCATTGCTGTCACAAAACTTCAAATAGTCGAATGGCATAATTACAAGCATCTGGATTGGATAACTATTCGTAGAGATTATGAAAAGTTGTACAAATTCAAAGAAGGCGATCTCAAAAGGCTTCGCATTCAAGACATTGAAGACATGCTACTTCTTCTTGCTCAAGGCAAGTTAACAAATCTCACTGTTGAAGAACGCCTTGTTTTTAATGTCTCATTGTGAATGTTTACAAGAAGCATTGTCATCCAAAGGCGTGTGGAAGATCTTCAATTAGGTGTCAAAAGTTACCAAAAGAAGCTTAACCTTACAAAGCCAGATACGTAGAGATCAGATCTTAAACGAAGAGAAGCTTATTCAGCATGCTCCAATCCTAGAGGTTTCATTTACCAGAACAAAGACAAGAAGAACAGATTGATGCGTATTGATGAGCTACACAAGTTTAGTGACGGTACACTCAATGATGTTCAGAATACTCTTAATGATCGTCTATAGGGAATTTAGATGCAGTATCTGCTACAGACTATCTGGAGACAAAGTGATAGAGATAAAGCAGGAGCTATGATCCAAGCTATTGATAAACAGCTAAAGACTAGAAGGATTATGCGGAGCTTGGAAAAATTTGTTGGTGGGAGACCATACGAGGGTGACTTTTGGCTGCTATAAAGGACCATATGAATTATCATATGTTGTCCTCATCATAACAGGTCAATCCTCGTAAATAATTAAAAACTTATGAATTTGTATATATGTAGTGTAGACATTATGGTGATATTAAGGAGTGCTCGAGTATAAAATTTTCAAGAATTTATTAGTAAATTCAAAAAATTTCAAATTATTATACTCAGCACTGTCTTATAAACCCTCAAATGTTAAGGGGGAGAGTTAAAATGTTCTTGTTAGATATTGTGCAACATTTTATCCCCGAATGTTTAATCAATTGATATCCAAATTATCAATGGATTAACATTTTGGATAAGGGGAGAAAATGTGATTAAACTGAATCTAATGTGTATTGAAATGTGATCAGATAAAACGGACTCAATGTACTCCACACTTAGCATGTACTATGATTACGATGCACATGTTAAGGGGGAGCTTTTAGTGATAATGAAAAAAAATCTCAAAGTGTAAAACTTTTGATATTTATATCAAACACTTTGATTGAAATTTTCAATGATTTTGGAAGGATTGTGATGGAATACCCAAAAGACCGACCATGTTATTAAATTTATGAAGTTATAAGGTGGTTAGATATAGGTATTCAAATCTTATGATCCATCAAGAACCAGAGGGATCTACAAAGGGTTATCCATTAGATAGTGTAGAAGTCCTTAGGTATGATACAAAAGGAGAAAAAGTAAGAATCGGGAATGGTGCCGACTAAGATGGAGCTAATACTAGAACAAACCCAACAAGGTATTAGTTATGAAGTCTCAGTAAGTATTGAAGGGTTTGAAGAATGAAAAAGAAATGTAAGGATAAAGGGTGAATAGAAAGAAGCCCTCTATACACTTAGGTAAAAATTGGGTCAATACATAAACTATCAGAAACACTATGTTGTTGTCTGACATTGAAGACAGTCATGGACCCAGTGACGCTATGCACAACCCTCCCTAGCCACTCAAGGTCTCTCAACAGACTCTTGTTTCATTTCTCACAGAGATTACACGCATTTCTATTAACTTTCTCATTCCGAGTTAGTTGATATTAAAAAGGTGGCAGTCTGCTCCAGCCTTCGATCACTAAAATTAAAATGCACTATAAAGTCTATAGCCAAAAGAGATCATCAATAAATCTCATTAGGACACTTGTCAAATTATGCTTGCTAAGTCACACAATGTGAATAACAAGATATATATTAAGAGTCCTACGCATTATCCTTGTGATTTTGCCAGAACATCCGAGTGATATCATTCATAATGAAGATGGAAATCTTGCTTGAGCCAACATCAAACAAGCTCATGGTAGGTGACTTGTGTGATTCTATATGAATCAAACTTGTGGCAACTAGAAAGAAACAATGGTGCGATTCTATAAGAATTAAACTTGTTCCAGGTTATGAATTGACGATTAATGATGAATTTTGTAATGATTAACACTCTCGATGTGTCATAAAACCACTTTAGCAAGTGACATGTTGATTGATTTTCAAATCTGTTTTATTTCAATCGGTGAGATAGTAACATGCTGGTTCACTCTTATCGTGTTGTCTGCTTTGAGATGTTCTGATAATGAGAACATGTTGAGTTTGATGAATCTGATACATATGTGTTAGAAAGATTCGATACTTTAGCTGGAAATCCTGTCAATGAGATTCTTCTTATATTGAATCTACTTGATCACAGGTCGATCCTCATGGATTCGAAGGTTACTCCAACAAAACACGGGCGAATGACAAAGCCATATTTGCCCCCTGCTTTATTGCTAACTGTTTTAATGTAGGATATTTAAAGATGGTGATGAAGGTACCTGATTCCAGCTGACTCACAAGATTCATAACCACATGCTCATACCCGACCGACAAACATAAAGACATCATGAAAGCTCAAGTACATGTTTCAAGACGTCTGCTACTCTGATACTGTACGTCTTTCTTGAAGTGATGAAGTATTAAAGTCAAAGGATTTCAAGGAAGTTTTCATCACTCTGATACCGAGCGTCTTTCTCGAAGTGACGAAGTATTAAAGTTAAAGAATTTCAAGAAAGATGCAACATTAAAGCTTTTCAAGTCAACAAAACAAGAAAGGTATGATCATGTCGGTCCAAAAGTCACAAGTTCACAAAATGGCAAAGTTTACAAGATGGCGACACGAGATTATGCTTGGTTGATGATCTCAAGGTGTTTAAAGATCACATTCAAGACAAGATAGAGGAACAAACTCAAGCCTAAAGTCTATGATCACTACATCAAATCACAAGTTAATGATTGAAGTAAAATGAACTCAAGACTGAAGATAAAGCATAGTATGCTAGGTTTAAGTTTTGTAAAATGGTGACCTCTCTTAGGCGGAGATTGTTAGGAACACAAAAGTGTCGGTCACTTCCATAGATAACAGTTGTTAGCTCGTTAAGTAATTTTTAGAAACTTACATAGTTAGTTAGCTAAGGCTCATGGATAAACCCATGCAAGCCCAAGGCCACGTGCCATGTAGAAGTATTTATACACCTCTTTATGCCTTGGAGAAGTGGTTGGTTGCTCATTTTTACACACTTTAATATATGTTTACTTTCTCTCTTTAAGTGTTCATCCAACCCTCTTTCTTACTAAAATAATCTCTTTCCCTCTCATCTAGTATGTTATTAGATTAGTCTATAAGTTGGTATTCCTGTACCTTCAAGAGCATCTATGCAGGATTTGTATGACAGGATGGGTAGGATGGAGATACGCCAAGATGTGATAGAGCGGATGGAGTATAGGCAGTCATATAACTGGGACAGGTACCAGGGAGTGTTTGAGCATATGGCTGAGGTTTATAGTGTTCCACTGCATGGAGCCTACAACCCACCTGGCTATGCTCAGCCGCAGTATGACCACTATTATTAGCAGTACCCACCTCCGCCACCATAATATCTACCATAGTATCAGCAGCAGCAGGATGGTGATGAGTAGTATTGAGACAATACGAGTTGGTTTTGTAACCGCATGTTTTGGGTCACTTATGTTCTAAAAACAATTTCTATAAAACAATTATTATTATTATTATGGTGTGTAAAATGCCTCTGTTGGCATTAAAACAATATTATCATACTTTCTATTAATAATTAATAAGGATTATTATTATTATTTGTTTGCGCAAATATTTATATTGTGTAACATGAAAGAAAAGAAAAAAGATAAGACGCGAAGCGGGAAAGACCAAACCAAAGATTTAGAATATCAATCACAATTGAAAAGTATTTATTTCACTTTCCCCCCATTTTTATCTCTCTATAATATTTTCACATTGACGACAATGCTCATATTAAAGTATGAGGGGTGGGGGGGGGGAGTAATAAGAAAAGTTAAAGTTAAAAAAAATGAAATTTTTTGAAAAATAACATTTTATTGATCACATATAAGCAATCTGACTCTGGATTGATAACATTACTAGCATACCACCCAGAAAAATTATGAGGATTAGATTTTAAGAATTCAGATATCTATCTTTGATACCTAAGATGATTTTTATCTAGCTATCTCGAGTTAAGGAGTGAGCAATTGCAAATATCTCATCCGTCGTTACGGCTGTGTTTGTGTAGTTTTATTGCCTTCTCTGGAGCATTGTTATCAATTTAAAATTATATGAGTGTGCCGGTGATTTGTTAATTCTAGAAATTATGCTTGAAATGTTTATGAGACCGCAGTAGGAATACGATCGCGTGTTATAAACATTTTACTGATTAAGAGGTGATAAAAATATAAATATAAGTAAACAATAATTTTTGTTCAAAAAGATTTCTAATAAAATTGTCTGAAATTTTATCCTACGAATTGAGGAAAGTAAATATTGCTGTTTAAATGAAATGCAAAAGTTGTAAACTTCTAAATTCGTTTGAAGTAGTGTGCTTATCCTAAGTATGGGGGGAAAGCAATTTTCCCCCAAGTTAAAGTGAAATAAGGTAAAAATTAAGCCATAAAAAAAAATGGAGAAACATAAAAATAGAATTATGTGAAGAAATTAGTTAGGTTACATTACTATAAGGTGAATTATGATTATATTACAAACCCTTTTTCAACAAATAATAAATAATATCACTAAATACATTACCTCTTTTGATGTTTATGTTTGGTTCTGACGCCATGTCGGTGAAATTTTGTTTCCTGTACAAGCCTATGGTAATATGAACATTTTATGACTGCGTGTATGAGTGACTTCCGTTTACTATCCATTTTACTAAATTGAGCGAGTGTGAAAAAGAAACTTATCTATAAAATTTTGTGAGTTGCTTTGACGCGTTATTTATGCTTGTGATCATTAATTTGTTTTATTAAAACGAAATACTTTCGCTTTGATTGCTTGAGGGCAAGCAATAAGCTAAGTATGGAGGGATTTGATAATGCTCAAAATATACATAAAATATTCCTCAAAAATACATGAAATATATATGTTAACGCATGAAATATTGCAAAGTTTGCTTGTTTGTTGTGTAATACTCATTTCAGGACCAAAAATAAAGAAAAGGACTAAACGTGTAAAAGAATCTCGTTAAATACACTAACGGTCATTATGAGAAGGATCTAAAAGAGAATCTAAGGAAGAATTAATGAACGAGGCCAAAGTGCGGCGCACAAATCTTTTTGTGCGTCGTACTTCAAGACGAAGTAAATGCAATTTAATTAAACACCAAGTGCGGCACACAATTTTCTTTGTGCGGCGCACTTCACATGCAGTTACAAAAAAATCATTAAGAAGACAATTATTAAGCAACCTTTGAGTTGCCATTTTTCCCAACTAAAGACTCACGGATGTGTATAAATAGAGGATGAAATTTGCTTCTCAAATCATCCCATTCTTCATTCTAATCATCTCTAACACACACAACTCATTTGTGATCAAGAATAGTAGTTAGGAAAGTGTTCTAGTAGAATTGTTGAAGAATTACCTTGTTCTTCATCATATTCTCGGTTATAATCGAAGGAAGTTGTGGTTTGATCTTAAAAGGTTATGTTAAGAAGTTTTTATAGTGGTTATAGTTGAATTTCCAAGTTGTTACAATATCATTCTAAAGAAAGTTCTTGTAGCAGTGAAACATTTTGCTATTGAGTTTGGTATAAACACGTTTCCCTACTTTTATATTATGAATTCTGAATTGTTCATGCTTGTTATGTGTTTTGAATTGATGAATATGGAGTAGTTTAGCATGTTTGTTTGGGGATCATGAGGAAATTATGGATTAACATGTTTATCCATATTTGTTCTCGTTCCCATAAACAAACATTATTTTACATCTTGAAGTACCTTGAAATCTTTAGATCATGACAGTCTATAAGATTTACCCTTTTCGTAATATAATCGACTCTCTTTGGAATACCCAATCCCATGGAACGGCCTGGTCTTACCCTAAACCTATACTATAAACACGGGTTTATACTTTACACGTATGTTAGTTAGAAATTAGATAAAACTAGTATTATAAATTTAAAGCTTTAATAACACATCAGTCGCTGAAGAAAGTTCAGCTCCAGTTCTCTTTAGGTACATAAGAAGAACAGATCATCTTTACTTCAGTTATTATGTGGCGGTTCAGAAACAGATAGACAAGTCTGAGCAAGAGCCCAAGTTCAGCTAGTTAAATAATTCCAAGGTTGAACGATGTCGATATCCTTCTTAGAAATTGAAAATAAAAGGTTACACTTCTATAAGGTTTCCAAGGCGGGAAAAAGATTGCTTTATGTTAAAAAATTAAGCAATCTCCTTTGTAATAGACTTGAAAAAACACCCCTCAAATCTGAGTACGCAGCGGAATGTTTGAATATCCGATGGCGTTACACATTCTGTTTCAATACACAAGATTCTGAGAACGACTATAAACTGTGCATTTGGAAAAGAATACATTTGATTAACAAAAATACTAGTTTGTATACAAATCTTAATGGCTTCAAATTGACAACAAATATAAATAAAGATTCCTGGTTTATAACAATTTGTCCCCCCAAAATGAATAAGATCCCAATCTTAATGTGTTACTCTTCAATTATTGACTTCCAATGTATCTCGCACCTCTTGCCTTATTGAGCCAAAAGAAAACATGCTTAAAGTGTATCAACAAAGAAGATGGTGGAATTCATAGGTTTATGTAAAATCAATATTAGAAACCCCCGCAAGAGTTTTCCCAAGTCTTATGAAAAAGCATCAAGTGCAAACATTATAAAAAGTAATTACTATTTCCTAAGCTCATGAAACTGACGCTCCGACATATATGAAGCAAATATATTTTCCAACAATTATTTATCCGAGAATGATTGCTACACCCTCCCGTAACATCATTCCCAAAATCGACATGGTAATGGCGTTACGTTCCCCCCCCGGTTGATAGCTAGTCAACCCGAACGGGGGAATGTCAACCGAATAAGATCAATTCATAACATTCGCTTCCTCGCCGGCCCACATAATTTAAATCCCAATCCATCTATGCAATTAGACAGTTCCATGAACATGGACAGAATGGGTTAGGTAACCTAGCAAACACGTAATCATAGTATAAAAATGTACACTTGCGTCAATTTGTAAAACAAGCAAGTTTCACCTCCAAGAATGTAAATCATTTTAAATAAAGTAACAACAACATGGGGCTATGAACTCACCCTGATGTGAATAGTAACCCCTCTGGAAATATAAATAAGTACTAAGGTATGAATCACAATCTCAAATACCTAAGTAAATACTGCCAGTCTTAGTCTACAAATTTAGGCTAAAGACTCAATGTACAAACTACAATAAATTGCTATTGGCTAGTCTATATAACTTGTTATCACCTGGTTTTGTGTGGTAACAAGTTTTAATGGAATTTGAAATTGTTTGAATGGCTCTTTGGAAGTAAGAAAAAAAACATTTCATACGAATTCTTGACTATGCCTAAATGACATTAATAAAATATTCATATTTATTAAATCTGTAAGTTTAACACGGGTATTACCCGAATATAATTCGTCTGATGATGTTAAGTGATCATGAAATCACTTTGGTTTATAAAATACCCTTAGGTTTTGTATAATTACTAAAACAGCCCCTTTGGTATAAAAAATAGAATAACAATTTACATTTTCAAACCCTTAAGTTTTCATAATTACACATTTTAGCCCTCAACTTTTAACAAGTTGACAATTTAGGTGGCCCTTTTAGGTTTTCACAAACCAGCCCCCCTTAAACTTTCAAAATTTCAAAAACAGCCCATAACTTAAATTAAATACCCAAAAATGATGTTTTTAAGCCCCTCTGTTTTTAAGATTACACTTTTAGGGTCCCCTTAATAAGCTTAACAATAAATCCCGCATTTAAAGGTCCATTAAGTTCTAACAAAGTAGGGCTACAAGTTTTATTAAGTCAAAAAAGTCCATATAAGGGCAGCCCCAGCTAGTAAATAAGCTTAACCGCGGTTTATTTTGGCTAAATGCGTCTTATTGGGCCCGATAAATCCCATTAAAATTATATTCTAAAGGTTCCTTTTTAAGTTATTGCAAAGCCCAATGCATACGATAAGCTAATTTAAATTTGTAAAAGCAGCCAATAAATCTTCAAGGAGAGCATATTCGAGCTTTATTCTACATATTTTGGCAATCGAGCCCAATAACAAAACCCGAAACACATTAAAGGTTTTTCATAACATTTTTAACCTTATTATTCTAAAAACTAGTAAAGCTTTCTAAACTACACAAAATCATTTGTGCTTAATTTAATTTTGAAGCGTAAGGCAAAAACAGTCCTTATAGTTTAAAATAGAATATTTACTGTTTACACCCCTGAGTTTCCATATTGATACGTTTAGTCCCTCTAATATAACAAAAAATTACATTTTAGGTTCTTATGAGTTCCAAATAGTCCCTTAAGTTTAGGAATGTCAAAAACAGTATTATTAATATACTAGCAGTATTAACAATATGCTAGCAGTACTAACTCTGCTAGCAGTACTAACTTCTTAAGCCTGACAGTATTAACTTCTAATTTAGCTCGTATCATACAACCCATTAGTGAGTTACAAATTCGTTAGAGTTTGTTTGAGTTCGTGTTGGACACAAGAAAGTTCAGGAATGTCAAAAACAGTATTATTAATACACTAGCAGTATTAATAATATGCTAGCAGTACTAACTCTGCTAGCAGTACTAACTTCTGCTAGCAGTACTAACTCTGCTAGCAGTACTAACTTCTGCTAGCAGTACTAACTTCTGCTAACTTATTTCGACATATCCCAAACAACCCTAGTTCGCATATACTATAGTGTACACATCCTTTATTGAGCAAAACGAGTTGTTAAATATTATGCTACGTGACATGAAAGTGTTTCCGTTTCCAAACGAGTTATCAAACCTCTCGGTTAAATATTTTACGTGTGCATGTCATATTTAAACATTCATGCTTATACACAAGATCTTTGTTACGTGCCTTATGGCTTTTGGTTCACCACACCAGTCTATATATGTTGTATATTGTAAGACGTGGACATGGGTTGTGTCATGCTAGGCGTGTCATGCTAGGCACGACCCATGTTTAGCTTGTTAACACATAATAACCGTGCCTTATGACACATGAAGCAAACATGAAACTTGAATATGAACGTAGGCTAAGACACTTACAAGGGTCCTAGCTTCTTGAACGTGTGTGTATGCGAGCAATGTGGCAACCCACGTGTGTAAAACACGATCAATAACCAAACCCTAAGCTTCAAAGCTTTGTAAATACCCAACCCTAGCTCGTGTAAACCTTTTTATAAACTTGTATGACAACTAGAAATGTTTGTGGGTTCGAATGAGATCAAGGGAGGTGTTTGTTTGCGGTTTGAAGCTCGAACACAAGAAATAAATATGTGTGTAGTTGTTTGAGAGTGTTTAGGGTGTATGTGAGTTTTCAAGAGTGTAAAGTGGTAAGTATACATGAGTATTTATAGGCAAAATGTCTAGTTACATATTCCTAGTCCTAAAACCAACCAAACCGTGCCCTATCTACTAGTGGTTTTGTGGTTTTGGTTAATCACACATAGTTTTGTTAAAACCACAAGGTACTATTCTTAATTACAAGATATATGTACAAGATATGCTTAGATACTTGAAATCTTATGATTTGTGTGTGTGTCTTGTGTTTAGCCGGTTATACAAAGGAAAAGAGAAGCCAAATGGTTATTAACCATTGTGTAATAGATTAGTGGGGGACATTTAGGACTAACATTAATTAATGGGAGTTTGTACATGTACTTAGCAATATCATGGAAGATTTCTAGGTGATTTGTGTGTACATATGTATGCCGTGGGTTTTCATAGGGAAGGAAGGATCCAAAGTGATCTTTAACCCATGTGTATTAGCTAACTAGAGACATGTTGTACAAATCTTAATTAAAACCTAGATGTACATTGTACTTAGTGTAAGATTTAAGGATTTTCTAGTTATTCTTGTCCCATAATTCGGCTCTAGTGGGTATTTAACACAAGAATTGATTTAATTTTGTGTTAAGGTTTTAAAAGTGGGTATTGGTTTGAGTCTAGGTAAGTCTAGGTATTTCCGGGGTATGTCCAAATGTATTTTATTGTGAAACGTAGACCTTTTACGTGACCAATAAAAATAAAATACGCAAAGTACATAATTATCTTCTTAATAATAATTTGCTACTTGGTTGATGCAACCCTTAATTTATTTGACGACCGTTTACATTAATTGATTATTTCTAGTCTACGCAATTAAACTTAAAAGTAATTATTAAAAGTAAACGCGTATCGGACTAAAATAAATAGTGACGGATAATAAATGTCGTACAATGACATGAAAATGAGAAATGTTACAGTCTCCACCCGTTAAAAGAGCTTTGTCCTTAAAGCTTAAGACCTTATAGTAGATGACGAAGCCAGGTTTGTGAAGAGGTGTGGTTTTTCTTTTTGAACGAATCCTCACGTTCCCAGGTGAACTCAGGGCCCCGCCTAGAGTTCCAGCGAACCTTAACCAATGGTATCGGCTTCGCTTCAATCGTTTGATCTCTCGTTCCATAATTTCAACGGGCTCTTTCACAAACTGGAGCTTATCGTCAACATGAATTCCTTCTAACGGCATGACTAATGGTTGGTCGGCGTAACATTTCTTCAGATTAGACACATGGAAAGTATGGTGAACTTTGCTCAACTCTTGAGGAAGTTCCAGCCTGTAGGCAACTTTCCCAACTTTTGCTAACACCCTGAAAGGTCCGACATATCTCGGATTCAGCTTGCCCCGCTTACCGAATCGTATGACCCCTTTCCAAGGCGAGACCTTAAGCATAACTCTGTCCCCAACCTCAAACTCCATCGGCCTTCGTTTCCGATCGGCGTAGCTCTTTTGTCGATCCTGAGCTGCTTGCATCCTTTGCTTGATCAGGACGATCTTTTCCATTGTTTCTTGGATCAATTCCGGACCCGTCAGTTGGGCTTCCCCAACCTCAGCCCAGCACACCAGTGATCGACATTTTCGACCATACAGTGCCTCATAAGGGGCGGCCTTTATGCTAGCGTGATAACTGTTGTTGTATGAAAACTCGGCCAAGGGAAAATGTTTAACCTACCCTTTGCCAAAATCGATCACGCAAGCACGTAGCATATCCTCGAGAATCTGGATAGTTCTCTCGCTCTGGCCGTCAGTTTCTGGATGATATGCGGTGCTCATACTTACATCTGTACCCAGAGCTTTCTGAAATGATTTCCAGAAATTTGATGTGAATCTCCCATCACGATCACAGATAATTGAGGCAGGGATCTCGTGTCTTGCTACTACCCTGTTCAGGTACAACCTTGCCAACTTGTCCAATGGATCATTCTCCCTTATTGGCAAGAAGTGAGCAGATTTTGTAAGTCGATCCATAATCACCCAGATGGTGTCGAAACCTTATGACGACCTAGGAAGCTTGGTGATAAAATCCATCGTGATATTATCCCACTTCTATTTGGGTACTGCTGGTAGTACTAACAATCCTGATGGCCTTTGGTGTTCGGCCTTGACCCTGGCACATGTTAAGCGCTTGCTAACATACGTGGCAATGTCAGCCTTCATGTTTGGCCACCAATATAGTTTCTTCACAGGTACATCTTTTTGGAACCTGGATGGATAGAGTACTTCGACTTGTGAGATTCGTGCATAATCATGGATCTCAAGTCTCCATAGCAAGGTAACCAACTCCTGCCGTGTAAGCATAAAGTTCCATCGGCGCGTGGTTCCAACCTTTCCTTGGGTATATCTTTTCTGATCATACCGCCTACGTCTTCATTCACCAGATTCTCTGGTTTCTGGGCTTCGATCTGAGCTTCTAAAATTTTGTTTTGTAAGATCCAAGCTAAAAGCAATAACCAAGGCTCGAACCTCATTGGCTCAATCCGCTCTACGCTAATGCATCAGCCACACATTTTTTCCTTCCCTGGATGATAACGAATGTCATAATCGTAGTCGCTTAGCAATTCAAGCCAACGGCGTTGCCTCATGTTAAACTCCTTTTGATCGAGAATGTGTTGTAAGCTTTTATGGTCAGTGAACACGGTGCATCTGGTTCTATATAAATAGTGTCTCTATATCTTTAGAGCAAATACCACCGATCCAAGTCTAATATTAGTGGTGTAGTTCTTCCATGAACTTTAACTGTCGAGAAGCATAGGCAATCACCTTCTCTCTTTGCATCAACACAGCGCCTAAGCCTTTGTGTGAAGCATCACAATAGACCATAAAGCCTTCGCTTCCTTCGGGTAATGCCAGAATTGGTGCACTGCACAACTTCTGCTTTATTAACTCAAACGCGTTCTCTTCCTTTTCACCCCAATCAAACTTGATTTCTTTCTGAGTGAGCTTTGTCATTGGTTTAGCAATCTTTAAAAATCCCTCGATGAACCTTCGATAGTACCCAGTAAGACCTAAAAACTGGCGGATCTCCGTTGGTGTCTTAGGAGATGCCCAATCTTTGATAGATTCTATCTTGGCTGGATCCACGTGAATACCTCTTGATATCCAACGTGACCTAAGGAAGTGTACCTTCGCAATCTAAAATTTCCATTTTGAAAATTAGCGTAGAACTTCTCTGCTTAACAACCTCCAATACTTGCCTATAAATGTTCTTCGTGTTCTTTCTCGTCCTTTAAATAAATAAGTATGTCATCAATGAAGACAATTACAAACTTATCCAAGTAAGGCTTGCACACTCGGTTCATGAGGTCCATGAACATCGCAGGTGCGTTTGTCAGTCTGAATGGCATGACTTGAAACTCGTAATAACTATACCAAGTTTGAAATGCCGTCTTTGGAATGTCTTGCTCTCGTACTCTAAGTTGGTGATAACCTGATCTCAGATCTATCTTCGAATAAATACTGGATCCTTGAAGTTGATCAAATAAATCATCGATCCTCGGGAGTTGGAATAACGATTCCTTCACTGTCAGTCATATTCAACACATGTATAGTCTGATGCACACCAGAATGACCCATCCTTCTTTTTTAACCAAACAATACCGGGACTCCCCAAGGTGGAGGAACTAGGCCTTATGAACCTTTGTCGGAAAGATCCTTGTAGTTGTTTTGACAATACTTTCATTACGGATGAGCCCAATCGATACGTTGCTCGAGCTACGGGTGCGGTCTCCTGGAATTAATTAATTGAATTCCCACTGATCGATCTGGAGGAAGACACAGGCAATGTCCCTGCGGAAATACTTTCAGGAAAATCCTCGGACGATTGGTACGTCCTTATCTTGTTTTCCTTCTGACTTGTCCCCTCTTTCTTTGGCGATACTGCGCCAAAAAGACCTGACATCCTTTCGCCATGTACTCTTGAGCCTTTGAACAGGAGATAACGGCCAACCGAGATTCTCTCCCGTTGTTACTCTTGTTACCATGGAAAGTCAAGGTTTCATTTCCATAGGGGACTTGAACAAGTTTCTCATCGCATACGATCACGGCGTGACATCTTCTTAACCAGTCCATACCGATAATGACGTCGAAACTACCCAATTCTACGGGCATTAGATCTATGTTGAACGGATGGTTTAAGAAATTTAGAGTGCAACCTCGTATAATAGTGTCTATCCCGACTATTTTCCCATCAGCTAATTCGACATCATAACTATTATCTAATGGAGTTGGGGCGATGTCAATCAGGGAACTAAATGCAGTAGATATAAAACTTCTATCGGCACCAGTGTCGAATAAGATAGATGCATAGTGGTTGTTTAAGAGGAACGTACCCGTGACGACATTGGAGTCCGGGTTTCCCGATGCATTCCCTCTCTTCTCTGCATTCCCAACTGCATAAACCCAGCCTTGTGCATTCCCATTCCCTCCATCCTTATTCTTCAACTTCGGACAATCTCTCTTGAAATGCCCTGGTGCTCCACACTCAAAACAACCATTCCCCTTGGGAGCTGTCCCATTGCCCTTCTGAGTATTAGCAACATTTGTGTTGCCAGTACTCCTGCAATCGCGGGCAAAGTGCCCTACCTTGTTGCACTTGTGGCACTTCTGGGTGCACGGGCCATTATGGTGAAAATGGCACTTGGTGCACTTGGGCAAGTTTCCCCCATAGGGTTTCTTCTCACCAGTCCCCATATTGTAGACCTTGGCTACATTCTGTTTCTTGAAGGGTTGTTGTTGGTGTCCATGGTTGTTTCTGGATGAATCATCCGCCTTCCTCTTGTTATCAGACTTTTCCGCATAGGTACGGAGTTTCTGATCCATCAAGTCGTTGGCCAACTCAATCATCTCATCCAACGTCTTGGGCTTGGAAGACTTCACATTCCCATAGATGTTATCAGGAAGTCCACAGATGTACTTGTTGATCTTCTCAATTTCACTAGCACAAAACTTGGTACATATCAGGGTTAGCTCTTGGAAACGTTCAGTGTATGCTGGAACATCGTTCCCTTTGACCTTTAGGTTCCACAACTCAATTTCTAGTTTCTGGATCTCACCCAGTGGACAATACTTGTCTGTCATTTTCTTCTTGAGTCCTTCCCAAGTCATTGCAAATGCCTTGGGACCTAAAGTTCTTATCTGACTGTTCCACCAAGTCAAAGCAACACCTAACAGAGTGCAGGTGGCAAACTTTACTTGATTCTCAATCGCACAACCACTGATATTGAAAACTGACTCCATCTTTTCATTCCACCGAGTTAAACCAACCACGCCTTCAGTTCCTTTGAAGTTCAAAGGTTGACATTTCATAAAGTCAGCGTAGTAACAAGGGCGTACAGTTTTTTGCACATTCCTTCGGCCTCATCCCTGTGCGAACTAGCTTGCGTCTCCATTGGGTGGAGTTTCGCTGAAGAGCTTGATCACTCAAGCTGAACGGATTCTGTGAGTCAAGTGGTTTTGGGTTGGTGTTGTTAGTAGGGGTATTATGTCCTTGTCTGGTTGTAGGTGCCATGATTTGTCTAGATTACAAAAGACAAATCGTGAGGTTATGATCATGATAGAATATAATAATGTATAGATGAGACAACAACACAAGAGAGGTATATAACATAAACACATCTATTTCATTTATAACTTGGAAAATTTTACATGAAATAGTCGTTGGTACACAAAATACAATAAAAAAATCTAAGGCTATTCTAGCGGGGAAAACCCCTAATACTTAACATGCCTGTACAATGACCTAGCAAGATAAAATAACATAAATCACTAGACGTGACTATCATCATCCCCCGAAGCATCCTGGTGATCTAGAATCCTAGCATCTGGTCCTGGCCGTCTAGCTCTCCCCTGCTGCTCTTGGTATGCTAACAACTCAGCCTGCATGTCACTTATTTCTCGTCTCATGTCTCTCATCACTCGGAGAGTCTCTGCCATATGTGCCTAGCGCCTATGGTCAGACTCTCGAAGCGCTGCTATCTCATCTTGTTGTGTCTGAAAACGAGTCTCATACACTTGGTGTTGTGTCTGAATGAGAGTACTCTGCAGCTGTAGTTGTGCCTGATGTGCCTGGATATGAGTCTCGTATGCATACACATGATCACGATGGGTCTAAAGCTCCTGATGGGTCGCCTGACTCAATCCTATCGAGTGAACCCAAGCCTCTTGGGAAGCATAGGCCTCCTCCTCCACCATCTATACTGTCTCCTGGAGAGTCATCCTATCCCCCATAAGTAAGTCGACCCGTTGTGAGTCCATAGCGACACTCTGGTGAGAAACAGACTACTAATCTTGAGCATCTCAAGTAAAGCATACAAGTCCTGTGTATCATGCTCATGGAGCTCAGCAAGCTCTGTAACCCTAGTATTGACCTCTCCCACGGTCATAGGTGCTATCTTAGGAACTGCCTCTGCCAGATCTACCTAAGTATCCTTAATGCTGTACCCAACATCTCTAATCCCCTATCGCCTCTCTTCAGCATCTACTGTGCTGACAAACCCATAATCTATCCCTCGACCTCTGGTAGGTCTAGTAGTAGAACTCTCCCCGACCTCGTATCTCGAGCCTAGAGTGGACAAACATAACCTTTTGCGAGGTGGCTGCTCAGACTCGGGAATATCATCCCTACGGTCAACAGGTGGTGGTATGTATAAAGATGGTGGTAGTGGTGGAGGTGATGGTAATGCGGCAGTAACTACATCAATAAGAGCCTGAGTGGATGCTATCCCAAGTGTCTGGATTTGGGTTGGACACCTAGATGATGGTAGTAATGGTGATGGCATAGGTAGTGGTGAAAAATGTGCAGGTAGGGCTGCGCACCTAGCAAGGCGTTCTCCTATAGTGGGTGGTGATAGTGAGATAGGTGGTGATGGTGATGGAGTAGTCATGGCCAGAAGTCTCTCAACCTCTGCCTCTGGTGGAAGGGATATGAAAGTCTGAGGTTGGACGGTAATCCTAGCCCCAATCGTAATGTCGGTTAAGGGTGGTGGTATAGTAGGCTCTATTACCTCAGGTGGGAAAATAGGCTCATCAATAGGTATATCAATAGCAGAGTCGGCCAGAGTTAAGTGATCCTCCTCTTCCCCCTCCTCGTCCTCATCATCCTCATCATCAGTGTCATCCCCAGATGAATCACCGTCATCATCATCTCCATCATCTCCCCCGTCCATAGGATAGTCAACCGGACCATCCTCTGTCTCATCATCCTCGTACTCCTCTGGATCCTCCTCGGGATCTGACTCAGTAACATATCCGAGTGACTCAGCAGTAGGTGAATCAATAGGGTGTAATGGTTGCTCCTCAGCTAGAAACTTATGGTCATCCCCCAATGGTATATACTCAGGGTATATAGGCTCTGGCAAATAGTCAGGATCATGTGCCTATACGAACATAGGCTCACGCTCATCCTCGTCCTGAGGAACTGGCAGTGTGTGGATCCTCTGGGCCTGGTATGTAATCCGGTGATGGTGGGGCTACTGGCTGTGATATGTGTGAAATACACATATCCGTTTATACCTAAAATAGCCCAATTAAACCCAAAACAGAATAAAAATGGCAAAAAATATACTTGTTTTTGTGTTTTGTGTGTGCAGGTACGGATATATCAAAAATCACAAGAAAACAGTAAAAAACGAGCAAACACGGACACAAGAAACGGAAGAGCACAAGAGAAGCCAAAGATTCAAAGCCAGAAAAAGTCAAGCTTCAGTCAAATGGTCAAACCTCAGTCAAAGAAAGTCAAACTCTGGTCAAACAAAGTCAACCATAAAAAGACAAAAACCCAAAATTACCATTTAAGTCCCCCAAGTTTCAAAAGATTATACAAATGGTCCTTGGACTCTAAATGGGCCTTAATTCCTTTTTAACCATGCCCGGATCCAAAACCCAAAACCTAAAGGCCCATTACCCTAGCCCATTTCCATCTACAATAACTCCAGGGACTTAAACTGCCAATTCT
>BQNB010111661.1:0-22307 GCA_026074375.1 Tanacetum coccineum | reverse complement strand
TGTTGCTCCTAATAGCTTTTTAGGTTAGTGTGATAAGCTGTGATTGGCTTATTCTCCTTTTTCCTAGCTTATTTGTCCACCATAGTTCAAATGACTTAGTATAAAACTAGCTTTAAGCTAGTTTAAGCATTCTGTCATTTTTAAGCTTATTTTTTAGCTTATTTACAGCTTTTCATAAAAAGTTGTAGTTGACAAAGTTGTTAAGCCCCACGAGCTTAACAACTTTGCTTCACAAAGTTTTTTTTAAAAAAAAAAGAGGGAAAGACAAGGGAACCGGGTGAGCAAGACTCGAACCCGGTACCCCTCGATACGATCCCTCTCTTTACACACACATACCGCTGCGCCCTTGGGTCTTTTTCGTTAAAGACTCAAGGGCTTGAATACTTATAGACATTTTGAGCTTATAAGCTTATAAGCTGTATAAGCTTATTTACGGGCTTATTTTTAAGCCAACTGTGTGTTTTGTATTTTTCGTAGGATTTTTATAGTGTAAAGTATTTTTAGAAAAAATTTCAGAATTTTTCGAAATAGTTTAATATTTTTTATAATTTAATTTAGTTAAAAGTTTTAAAAATTCATAAAAAATACAAAAATTATCAAAAAAATATTTTTCTTTTTTAGAAAATTTTATTTTGTCGTATAGTTTGTAGGAAAAATTTGAAAATTTCCGTAGGGTCATTTTTACAACTTTTTACTTTTCAAAGAACGGTCCGGGTACGGGATTTTGTTTTGACTCGTTTTTGGGTCAAAACGAACTCCGTTTTCGGTCTAGTCTTTTTCATTCTTCGTTATTTGTTCCCTAGAGGTCGTTTAGAAAGTGAAAATTTCGTATCTTCGTAGGGTTATTTTTAACAGATTTTAGGTTTTTTCCCACCTTTCGTTCGGATTCGGGCTTCTCGTTTTTTTAGCTTAATTTCATAATTTTAGGTTTTTCCTTAATAAACGGTTTTTGTTTATTATTGTTTTAATTTAACTTCCTGCACCCTCAATCAGTTTTCTCTTCAAAAACTCCAATCTTCGACTGTTTCGATTTCTCCAGGTCCAGCCTCGTTGGGGATTATTCGATCCCGGGAACACTTCTATACTACTTCTAGGTTTTATTGATTTTGCTTTTAGACTATTCTTACTATATATATTTTATATTTTATTATATTATATATATTTTAAGGTGTAGTTTGGACGGATCAATACTGGAAACCGTACTTTGTGTAAGAAATGCACTATGCATCACATAAGACCTTGCACTGTTAAGTGTAATACTTACAACAAGGTGGGTCATCTGACTAAGAATTGTAGAAACAAAGGGCTAGCTACTGGAAGTAATCTGCTACCAGTGACAGTTACTTGTCAAGCCTGAGGAGAGAAAAGGCATTATGCAAATCAATGCCAAAAGACCACCAACAATAATGCCCAGGGAAGAGCCTACATGCTGAGGGATAGGAATGCTCACCAAGACCTGAACGTAGTCACGGTTATGTTCCTTTTAAACCAACATCTAGCTAGAGTATTATTTGATTCTGGAGCCAATAAAACTTCTCGTATCCATATCTCTTGCATATATGCGAATAATATTCACCCTCAATTTACAATAGATGCCTTTTACAATATCGAAATGGCTGACGGAAACCTAGTAAGCACAAACACCGTTATTCAGGGTTGCACCCTAACTTTCTTAAACCAACCTTTCGAAATTGATCTTATATCAATCAAACTCGGTAGTTTCGATGTCGTCATTGGTATGGATTGGTTATCATGTATTCATGAATAGACATTATTTGTGTACGAGAAAGTTGTCCCACAATCACATCAAAGGTGAAAACTTTTATCATTCGAGGTGTCCAAAGTAAAAACCGACTAAATCTCATATTTGTATAAAAATTGAATGATTTATTTCCGAGGTTGTAAAGTTTTCATAAATCAAAGTAATGGAAAGAAGTCAGGACAAGAAAAGACAGCAGATATCCCAGACTAGTAAGTCAGAGAATTCCTAGAAGTTTTTCCTGAGATTTACTGGCCTTCCTCCCGCTTTCACAAGTAGAATTCCAAATCGATACTAATTCCAGGGGTAGGGAGCTAAGAACATGTCAGCTCCCGAGCCACCTTATAGATTAGCTCCTTTCCGGAAATGTAGGAAAACTATCTAACAAATTTAAGAGTTATCAAACCGAGGTTTTTTACGACCATGTACTTTACACTGGGGAGCTCCTGTCTTATTTGTAAAAGAAGATGGATCTTTCAGGATGTGTATCGATTACCGAGAGTTGAATAAACTTACAGTAAAGAATCGTTACCCATTACCAAGGATTGATGATTTATTTGACCAGCTTCAAGGTTCGAGTGTTTACTCGAAGATTGACTTAAGATCAGGTTATCATCAACTGAGAGTCAGGGATGAAGCACTATTTCCAAAAATCTTTCAGAACACATTACGAACATCTATGAATTTCAAGTGATGCCATTGTTAAACTAACGTACCTGCTGTATTTATGGATCTCATGAACCGTGTGTGTAAACCATACTTAGACAAATTCGTAATAGTGTTCATCGATGATATTCTCATCTACTCTCGTAACAAAGAAGAGCACGTAAATCATCTGAGTATTAATCCTAGAATTACTTAAGAAAGAGAAGTTGTATGCCAAGTTCTCCAAGTGTGATTTCTGGCATTGTATGTGTAATTTCTTGGACATTAATTGATATTCAAGGTCTTCCTGGTGACCTGCCAAGATTAAAGCAGTTAAGAATTGGACATCTTCTACTACACCCACAGAAATGCGTCAAGTTCTTAGGACTTAAAGATTTATTATAGGAGTTTATCAAAGATTTCTTAAAGATTGCAAAGTCTTTGACTGAATTAACCAGGAAAAAACAAGAAGGTATATCTAGGGATAAGGCTCAACGTGTCGGCTTTTCAATACTAAACAAAAGCTTATGAAGCCTACAATATTAGCATTACAGGAGTCTAATGATGATTTTGTTGTTTATTGTGATGCATCCCATCAAAGTCTGGGAGTGGTGTTAATGCAAAGAGAGAAGGTTATTGCATATGCATCCTGACAACTTAGCCTATGAAAGAAAACTTATACAAACTCGATCTCGAATTAGGAGCAGTAGTGTTCGCTCTTAAAATTTGGAGACACTATCTGTATGGCACCAAATGTACTGTGTTCACTGATCATAAAAGTCTTTAGCATATCCTTGATCAGAAAGAGTTGAACATGAGACAACGCCGTTGGCTAGAATTGCTTGTAGATTACGATTGTGAAATTCGCTACCATCCTGGAAAGGCAAATGTCATAGCAGATGCCTTAAGCTGGAAGGAACGAATCAAACCACTCCAAGTTAGATCATTAGTTATGACCATTCATCTAAAATTACCATCACAAAATTATCATTAGCTCAAACTGAAAGCACTAAGGAAAGAAAACATTAAGGTGAAAAACTTACGAGGGAATGGACAAGCATTTGAGAATACATTCATGTTAGAAATCATTGTATTAAAAACAGAAGCTGGTTACCATACTTTGGTAATCTGAGAGACTTGATCATGCATGAGTCCCATAAATCAAAGTATGCATTCAACACAGGTCTCTGACCAAATGTATCATGGATTCTACGAAACTCTATTGGGTGGCCTAACATGAAGGCAATCATCGCTGAATATGTTGGCAAATGTTTGACATGTTCTAGAGTTAAGGCAGAATGTCAGAAGCCATCCGGCTTACTGGTACAACTTGAGATTCCTATGTGGAAGTGGGAGATAATAACGATGGATTTCATCACAAAACTACCCAAAACATCAAAACAGACTTGACAAACAAATCTGGGATCCATTGTCGATCGCCTTACCAAATCCACATTTCATCCCTACCCGAGAGACAGATAGTATGGAAACCTTTTGTAAGATTTGACTTAAAAGGAAATGTGCTTCGGCATGGGTGCCACATATATATCTTAAACACACCCGTGTTTTCAAGTCATTGATGGACGTCACGAATCTTACGATTTATTTTGGTTTTGGTTGTGCGCGTTTGCTTTTTAATTTTCTGTTTAATTAAAATGCGTAAGCTAAAAACCATCATCTCAATCGTAAACGGGAATCTACAAAAATTAAGTGTTTATACTAAATCAAGTATAAATAATTATTTTTCGGGCATATTTATGGTCCTTGTTTTATTATATTTTATGGATACGTTAAAGTGTTTACGGTTTCGCGATAAATAAAGTTTAGGACATTTAATTTTTCTTATTTCCCGGAAACACAAAAATATTTCTTCGCTCAACAAATATCCACAATTGTACCCAATACCCAAAGTTTTATTAAACTTCACCCAAGTTAATATCATTTTTCACCTTGTACATTGGAAAAATAAACCAAGACATGTACATTAGCAAAATAAACTCTTGTATGTAAAAACCTACAACTAGTAACTTGCAACTTTCATATATGATACTAGATGTGTTGTTAATATCAAAAAGTTTCTAGAAACCCTCCCCCCTCTCTACCCATGGCACAACAACAACTAGGAGACCAAGATCACACAAAAGTCTTCCACTTGGTCTTGTACAACATATCCTCATTAAACCTAGCCATACCATGTTTCACTTTGACCATAAGAAATTCCATGAATTACTCATCCATGTCTTGGACTACTATTGCATCTTTTTGACTAGCTAACACCATATATACAAGTATACAAGAGATAGATAACACACATATGCAAAACCACTTAACAAGGAAATCAAAACAAAAACATCGCATCTCTTCTATCATCACCCACGGAAACAAACACCCCTTATTCACAAAGCCATACCTTGATTTTCTAAGTGATAACACATACACACATCAATTCCTAGATATACTAGATGTTTCTGCCTTGTTAAACCATTCACAGTATTGAGAAAGTTTTGCAAGATTTAGGGTTTCTAATGGGAAAACTAGGGTTTCAAAGTGTTTGCAAGCTTTTGCGTTTAAGGTACCCTAATAAGGGGTTTAGAATCTATTTTCTCATAATCATACATCAATATAAGGGTTATATATAAACTTTATGTCTTTACTTTTATAATTTTTATGAGTATATATGTTTTTATAGAGCTCAAATCACAATTAGGGCTTTTAATATGTTAAAAAGATATCTTACATGTGGTTTTGATAATTGCACACTTTTTTATGTTATGGCTGTTGTATTCCATGGAATAATGAAAATTATGAGTGTGGTAACATGTTGGTTAAAGCATAAAAAGTTATATATGTTTATTGTTAAAAGTGTACTTAAGAAAGTTTAAGGTTTTAAGCCTTGGTATGAACATGTTATCTCTGATTTAAGGCCAAATATGACCTATGGGGACTATATAATTTATTATGCATCAGTATATTAAGAGTTGTAAAGCAATTATGGTATTTTAAATTGTTGAAAAGTATATAAAACACAAGTATATAATTAACTATATACAAGATACAAAAGAGGATGTTGGGTGATTCGATAAGCCATACATTAGGGTTATCATTTTTATAAAAAATTCTAGCCTCATGACCGATTCAAATGATAAGAAATCTAAAAAACGGTTTAATAACGAAAAAAAAGTACGCTATTTCGAGTTATAACGGTAATTAAAAGGGTTTATAAATTACTTTATAAAAATTATATTAAAACAGAAAGTTTGGTTTTCTTAACAATTCTATACATAATTTTATAGGATTCCAAACACATAAGAAAACGTAATTTTTTGTTAAAAATCGAAGAAGTTATGAATTACGCTAGTTTATATACTTAAAATGTATATAAATAATTTTATAAAAACTATTTTTATAAAACGTTAATGTTCATGACTGAAAACATTAATTTTTGTTAACTTCATAAAATAACATATAATTTTCAATTACAAGAACGTGCTCGAAAGATTACTAAAAAACGGAGATTCAAAACGATTAAAAATACGATCGTTTACGATAATTTGAGTTTATAAAAGTAATTTTATAAACTATGAACAGTATAAGTTATCTTTTCATCAGAGACCCAATCTTTATAAAATAGGATATATATTTCAATAACACATGACATAACGAAGGAATCACTAAAATCGGGAATTAAAACGGAATAAGGAATTACATTTCGAGTTTAGCTAATTAAACACAAAAAAATAGGTTTATTAGCTGTTTATGAACAGTTAAAAACACTATTTCTACAAGAATGTTGAAAATTTAAAACTTAAAATTTTGATCCACTCGTCTTATTACGAAAGCGTGACATAAGAAACGCGAGAATAGAAAGAGAAAAAAAGGGTTTTAAAACGGAAAGTTATGCTAGTTTGACTATAACCGATAATTATAAAAGTTTTCACTTTTTAACACGTATCTTCTAAATTTCAAATCAGGACGGTTGATGAATAGCTATATAGGAATTATATGTGGTTATCAAAAGTACTTTATTACTTAGAGGTGTTTAATAATGAGGCCTAGTCAAGTGGTGGCGTATCGACGAGATATTAGGATTTACGATTTAAAGTGTTCACCTAGCTCCTTCATAAGTCACTACTGACCCTCTTAAAATTATGATAGCCCGATACGATAGTATTGATGTAACTAACATAGACGTGTATATGTTGTCTAGTTAATCAATGCGATTAGTGCTCTTGTACCGACCTATGTTAAATTAGGTTGCATTCGATCATTTTTCGTGACGCGCTATCTGTGATATTTGGATTATCAGTAACTCAAGGTGAGTTCATTGCCCTACATTTTACATGGTTTTGTTTTATAAGTTTTGGGGTGGAAAACATGCATTGTTTTATAACTAGACACAAGTGGATACTTTTATATTATGATTAGTGTTTGCCTAAGTAGCGATAAACCCAATCTGAGCCCATTTCTTCATGAACTGTCAATACTGGTACTCCAGTGAGCGGAGTGTTTTGCAATAGATCTATTGGGTCTTGACAACCCGTTCGGGTGATTAAAACTATCACTAGGCAAACGAAAATATCCATGTCGGATTAGGCGATGTTCGGGTTGAACATCAAATACGGGCAATTTGGGCAATTATAATATTGACCATTTTATTTATGTACGAGGCTTCAGTGTCTGAGCTTTAGAGCAAGTAATTACATTTATATGATTTTGCATCTGTGCATTATCATATACACTTGGGAAATTTGTGTAACTTTATACGATTTATCAAACCTATGAATTCGCCAACATTATTGTTGACGTTAAAGCAATGTTTTTTAAGTGGCAGTAGCACGAAGGTGCAAGTGATACATTGGTTATTTTGTATTTTGGGATGACATGCCTTTAAGGATATGGTTTAGCATTATATTTTGGGTATCCATTATATTATGACTGTATCTTTGTAATCATGAAACCATAAGAAGTTAAGCTTTGGGCTTTTGTAACAAATGTTTGCTAAATCCAATGTATCAGTTTTAAACGACTTTTAATGGTCGTTCTATATATAATTCTTGTTTTATTGATCTAGATGTGACATGCCCGGACCTCTATTCGCTCGAGAAGCACATTTTGGAGGTGTTAACATATTATCTTCGGATCGTAAAGTCATTCTCGTTCCAGATCCTTTGGCATCATTACAAATAGTACTTTGGGTCTCACCTTAGACATGAGGTTTCGGTATATAATCACGAAACTGAGTATGGGCAAGTGAAAGGAACACATCCAAACACTTAAAGACAGCTACGAGCTCTGTGTTATAGGATTTTGAAAAGGATGTGGATAAACACTTACATTAGTAGTGTTTTCTTACAATAAAGTTACCATGCCAGTATTAAGCGATAACACCATTTGAGGATCTTTTATGGTCGAGAAGTAGTAGTTTCCACCTGTTTGCGGGCCGAAGTTAGTCGAGTTCAACGTACGTGACCAGAAATAATCCATGAAACACGAAAAAAGATAGTTGCAATTCGACAACGCTTGCAAAAGCTGCACGAGTTCGGCAAGATAGTTACGCCAATATAAAGGCCAGAAAGCCTTTTGATTTACAAGTTAGTGTATTCGCAGTTGTGTTAAAGTGTCACCTTGTAACTGGTGCATCCGTTTGGGAACGAGGAAAGCTTAATCCCCGATGATTGGGTCATTTCAAATCCTTAAAGGATTGGCCAGTGGCATATAAACTTGAGCATCCTTAAGGACTCAGTATTGTCCATAGTACTTTCCACATTTTCTACATCTAAAGAAATGCTATATCTGAAGAATCCAATGTCTGCAATTGAAAGAGCTTTGATCGATGACCAAACTCTACTTTGTGGAAGAACAGTTCGAAGATCATGGATTCGAGAATCAGCAACTAAAACAATGTCGTTATTCTATTAGTACAAGTACAGATGGACTCCAAAAGAGGATCGGAAATTTACATGGAAACGCGAGATCAAATTTGTGCCTAAAGTATTCCACATCATGCTTTTCAAACATAATCTGGCATCCAACTAAAAAAAAATATCGGCAGGACGAGATTTATTTTAAAGGAGCGGAGACTATAACAAACCCGTAATTTTCTCATTAATATAATTACTCCTCTATAAATTTATGGGCGATGAACTGTAATTCCGCATCTATTATATTATAAATATACCACTTTTTACAGGGAATTTTTGATTTATCTCATTAGGAACGTAACTCTGCATCTCTAAAGTAACGTGCATCACGCACACTACTTATGCCAATTTTTCTATGTTTATTTCTGGTAAAATTCTAATATGTCAAGTGTATATCTCTAACTATCATTTTTAACAAGCTACATTCATCCTTTTAACATACCATTTATAAGGTTATATCAAAATATTAGGACTTACTTCATTAACGTTTATGATCAAAACCCTAATTATATGTAATTTTTATACATATTAAAAGAATGTGCAACTTCAAAAATATGTATAAAGTTTACAAGGCACAACATTTCGGAAATATAATGTCCCTCCAAGTCAATGTACAACATCATTTACGCTTCGCAATGTCATATCCATGAAAGGGCACAATTCAAACTTTGCATTTTTCCTCCAAATTCATTCTAGTTTCTTCCACGTTTTAAAAAAACACTACAAAATCAATGCACAACTTCTAAAAACCGTATATCGTCCTTAAAACCCCTAATCAAAAACCCTATAAACCCTAAATGAAACCTAAAACTCACTGATTTCATTTTAAACTAAACCTTAATCCTAAACCTTAATTCTAAACCCTAAACGTAATCCTAAACATAAATTAACACTTAAACCTTAAATTCTAAAACCCTTATCTAACCCTAAACCCTAACATAACTCAAATTAAAACCAAAAATTCCTAACCGAAACTAAATCTAACCGATAACCTTTTGTATCATTTTAACTCTTATTTTTAAACTAAGTAAACACCTCAAGGCAACCTCAATTTATAGCCATCCTAGCACCTCATGACCTCACCCACCATGTCACCAAGCAAGCAACCAGCTGCACCTCACATCACACAACATTGGCCACCGAGTTAGTCTTGTCACCTCTTTGTCCACCTGATGTAAACCGAACCCCTCCACCAACTCAACCTTGATAGTACACTCTAACTCTTATAATCATCCTCACATCTTCATTAGTCATCTAATCTAAGCCATTGATCACACCTACTCTAAGTATTTTTGGCCTCCAAGGTGTAAAATTGGGCACTAAGGGTTTTCGAACCTTATTATAAGCCGAAACACACACACACTTCAAACACACCTCAAAAACTCATAACCACTCAAATGGGTATAATCAGGACTAAGGAGGATAATGTGAAAGTCATAAGATCAATAATTGAAGCCAGAATCAAGATAAAAGAAGCCATTGAAAACCTCTTCCTGGCGTACGAACCCAAAATAAGCTCATACGACCATTTTAGCTCATGTAGCTTATAATATGATCAAATAAAAACTCATAATTATTTTAGATAATTCAATAGTACTCCTAAGATTCTATATTGAAGTCTTGTTAAATCCTGAATCTCAAACCATGCGTTTTTGTTAAAACCCTAAAAAAATGGACCCGTTTTGATTTTCTAGCTAAAGAATCCTTTTTCTAAACTTTTGTTACGTTAGAACATCTTATTTTAGCTCTCTTATAACCTAACCATATCTAACTGCTAATATCATTCGAAAAACCTTACAAAAAGATTGCATGCTTTTTGGACTATAGATTGCGAATATGCTTTTCCAATGCAATAGGGGGGGTATTTATCATAACTTTTTAAATTTTATAATTAGAGGGGATGAAAATGTCATTATTCCAAAGTTATAACACTATAAGGACCTATTCTTGCTAAGTTTCAAAGTTAAGTGTTTTATATTATAAACTTATTTTAGAAAGGAACTATAACTTGTTAAAAAGTTTATCAAACCAAGGGTAATATTGACTATTTTGCAAAACTTAAAAATATAAAAAATAATTATTTTTTATATAAATTATATAAATTTTATATTACTATTATAAACTTGAATTTATTTTAACCCGACCACATTTCATCATTATTAATCAACTCTATCGAACATTATAAAAAACTATTACGTTATATATTTACAAAATTTTTCATCGACTAGTTTTGAAAGAAACTTAAAATCCTTATAATATCACGTTGCTAGTGGAAATTTCTATTGTGTGGGGTTCCATTTGGGTTATTTTCTTGAGAGTTTGCTTGGTTTACGATCTTAAAAGTGCCATGACTCCTGATCGATACCTACATTGGCTCTGGGTTGATCAGCCCGAACAGTGATACAATATTTCCATAATTTAATATATCAAAAGTAATACGTTAACTTTTATAAAGTTTTAAAACACATAAAATCCAATCACACTAAGATTGACATATTACCAAGGTTGTGTTGAGAGGCGTTACGTGCACTCTGATTTACTTTTGCATCAATCAGATTTTCCCTTGTTAAACGTGAGATCATTAGCCTCGCATTTTAAATTCCTTTTTAATATTTTTTCATAAACCCGAGAGGCGGGATACATGATATTAAACCATGAATACGAGTGTTTTTCAAAATGTAGTCGCTATCTGATATATTATTGCTAATCTTACTTTTGCATGAATGACCTCCATTACTAATAATGTACCAGTTAATGGACTTTTCGGAGTTAGCATGAATGCTGTTATACTATATCTATTTGGGAATGAACTCCCCCGTTGGGTGTACCTATACTTTCTGGTAACCAACGCTCAATTCATTTGATTCAGTATGTGGGTGTTTGCAAAAGGCTACCGTTAGGGCTATACTTCTTGTGATTATTGAGTATCTTTATGGTCTATATGGTGTCATGAGGGCCTTTTAGTGAATATAATACTGATTTTCTATAATCATTGTACTTCATTGCTATTATTACAATTAAGGGTGTTATAACAATGTAACCCATATTGAACTTGTATTTAAAAATGTTTATCATTTACCAATGATTTCACTCAACCTTTGTGTTCATCTTTTTAGCATGTTCTACTCTCTGGTATATTGGAGCAAACTTTTGGCCGAAGTGGGCACGGACTTGAAGATGGTAAAAATGTTATCATTCAAACTTTTATGTTTCTAGATGTTTGGGACTTTCTTTCGTAAAACTTGAATAAATTAATTGATTGATAACTATATTTTCTAAAAAAAGTCTCTTTTATGATTAGTCTTGTCTATGAATTATGACTGTTGTACTATGAATGATTATACCCCAGATTAGCTTATACCCACGGCTATATAGGTCAAATGAGGTGTGTTATAAAATCACATCATTTATCCTTATTACACATTTGACATACAAAAACCAGTTTCCACACCCAGCAACAAGCTGTTCTAAGTTCCTCCCTACAAGTCATTCCTAAATTTGGTTCCTTATTTTGGGTATTGACATAGACTTAAAAACTTGGAATATGAACTTATTAGAATTAAGATAAAGAACCATTTTGTTGCAGCGCGGTTCTTAAATTCTCGGACTATATTGTTGACAGTACCTTGCCAAACAAGCTGAATGGAAGCCGTTCAATATAGTGTTCAATGTGAAGTCCTGCATAAATAGGATCTTCTTGTTGTTAAAGCTACTTAGTTAACTAGATAAATCTAAAATAACTTATAAGGAACTTATGATGTGATACATACAAGTTATGCGGAATCTAACTTGCAATACTAAGAAGAACAAGACATACTAAACTTAGAATATATTGATTGCAAATATTTGCAATGTTACAGAATAAATAACTATGAGATAGGTGTTTACTATGAAAATTGATGATTATCTTTTAAAACTATCGTTAGTTAGGGTTCCTTTTATACTAAGGAACACCCTAATGGGACTTACAAAACGGTTAAGTGATTATATAATCTCATGTATATTCACTTTAGCCTGTACTAAACTATATAATACAAACTATTAACTAAAAGAGTACTAACTATACTGGCATTACTACATTTTCTGTTACTGCTACAAGTACTAATAATATATACTAGCAGTATAACTACTTAGTCTATTTCGTTCAGTTTTAGCAGTAGTATCAATCTTAAACCTAGCAGTAGTAACAGTAGTCGCTGGCAAGTACGTGACTCAAAATTCCCAACATCATCCTAAACTTGATATTTACTATGTCAATCATAAGTATTCTTCAGTTTAAGCATCTTGGTCTTTTAGGAGGATGTATCAATCATTGTCTTATTACTTTTCAAGTTATTTGCATTGATGTTGATATAAGCTCATATTGCACATAGTACTTACCTTCTTCAGCCTATCTAACATGCAGTTCTAGAATCTTCTCTAATAATTACTTGATCAAGTGTGGCTACTTTTTTCTATACATAGGTATTAATCTCACATACGGTTATTCCGTCCATAAAATAGTATTGTGAAAATACACACTTTTTATGCAATTTTCATTTCAGCTAAATTTGCATAATCATTTGGCTATGTTTGTCACTCCTCTTCCCATTTTGCATGCATCTTCTTTCATTTAAATCATTATCTGAAAACACTCAACTTGTCTGTATTTTTACTTGTGTTGGCGTTGTGAGCGTGTGGACTTCCTTTGTCTTGCTTAATCTCTTGACTCTTTTCTTTAGTCTAAGGACTTTCTCACACTGATTGAGCTAATCCTCTCATTTTATCAAGTCTATAGGCACCTGTTTTGACAACTTGTACACTATAGTCATCAATTCTTGTAAGTTTCAGTCTAGCCTCTCACTTCCTAGGTGTATGTAACCTCCGTGGAGAGAGGTGAATCATGGGGTTTTGATGGGACATTAGCATTGTTGGGATTTATTTTGAGTTGATAAGACAAAACAAGAATGAAACTAAGGCACTAAAATTGTAATTGCAAGAATTCTACAAGCCTGTGGAGATTTATTAAAGTTAGTCAAAGAGATCAAATTCATAAAGATTCTCCAAAGATTCTACTTATGAAGAAAGAGTAAACCCCCCCCGGAAAGATCAAGTTTATATTTAAAAGATTCTGTTTATCCTCTTTGTAAAACCATATTATCTCTAGTATATAAAGAGATACAGGTTATAGGTTTTAGGCATCCAGAAAAGTGTGTCTTGTGTTCATCTTCTGAGAGCTCGACTAGATACAACAAGTGGTGTGTGTACACGTTTGGATAAATTAGTAACTGTAAAAGTCTAGAATTTAAGCCTCAAGGATTCACTTGATTCCCTTTACTAGTTAGAGTAACGATTATTTGATCAAATAGTATTTGGGCCTGTGTTGATTATAAAGAAAAACCTTGAAGTAATTTGATTTGTGTTTATTAATTTAGATCGTGCAATATTATATCATTTGTTACTATATATCTAGATGAGGTCCTAAACAATACCTCGAGCTTAACGATCTAAGAACCCTATTAAAGTGTTTTGGTTCTCCACAATTGGTTATCTAGTTGAGTCTTATTAATGATCTTATCGGGGTTATATAGGAACTCCACAATTGGTATCAGAGCCTTGTGGCTCTTGATCTAGGGTTTTTGATGAAGAATAAATGTGTCGAAATTCAATTTTTGATTCCTAGTGTAATTCAGTATATATTAGGGTTTTTCACAAAACCCTAATTTGATAAAGGAACATAGTTGTTGTAATCGACTTTTGGAGGCAAGGAAAAGAAAAAGAAGCAGCAAATGATGCATAAAAACTGATGTACAGGTTATTTGTGTTTTTATGGAGACAAAGAGATCTTTTATTAAGAAACAAGATCTCTTATAAAATAAGGAAGATATGCGTCAACGAGTTACTTACATTGGGTTTCTAGGGCTTAATATATGTTTCTGCTGCCGTGTACATGCAAAAAATTGTTGCTGTTATCCTACATTAAAGAGTGTACTATTTGAAGAAAAAGAATGCACGTGCGTGGGGTCTGCTTGAAGGAAGGTTTGTACTGGCGCGCTGTTAATGGACAGTAGATGCTGCTAACAAGAATTAAAATGCAAAATAAGGAGATTGTATGTTCCCTAGCTGTTGATGGTTTATTTCTATTTGGGCTTCATTATATGTATGTCTTCTGTTGTTTCGATATAGTAAGTATCTACTGTCGGATTCACAATGTAAAATTAGTGTTGTTTTGTGGTATAGTTAATTATGGTTGTAATACAATCTCTATGTTAATACTACTATTATGTTCGAAGATAGAATGTTTGTGCTACTGTTCATTATTACAGCTAGGGTTAAAACGCAGGCAAAAGGATGTTGGTACTGTTCAAGCTTTGTTAAATATTGTTTTTTTTTCTTGATTCAAAGTGCGTTATTTATTAGAACAAGGTTATTATACTGTTATAAGCACGTGAAGTTAAACTGTTCTTACTTGGAGATTTTAGAACGTGATTAGTTTGTACTGCCAAGTGAAGAAAGTTTGTACTGTTTGAAGTAAAGTTTGTATTGTTCTAGTTATATCTGAGAAAAGAAGTTTGTACTGCCAGTGTTATCCGATAAGCACTTAATACTGCTGGTTATATTCAGATATAGTACAAGGGATGTTTATCTGGTTCACGAATATCAGCGTGCCTCTCGGACATTATGGGTTGAACACACAGAAGAGTTTGGTTTTTGATTTAAATGTTCTTAAAGTTTAAAGGCTCATATTTGTTGGATCTATTAAAGAATGTGGTTCACGAGAAGAGTATTTATAACTTATTTTGACAAGTGAAGTGGAATTATTTGGTTTGTGTTGTATCTTACTCTTTTTAGCAAGGAAGGCTATCTTGTTCATGCTTAGCAAATGATGTGATGAAGAATTGACAAATCTAGCAAAGGTGTGTGATTTGCATATGGTGTCAAATGCTCACATTTGCTATCACATGGGGTATGTGTTCATAGAAGTTGAGGATAAATGTCAAGAGGATTACGGTCTCCCTTGACATCAGTTGGAGTATATCGTCTCGAAGTATGTGGGATAGTGCAAGAGATAAGACACAAGTTTGGTTATTACTACTTTAGAATTAAGTTCGTATTACTTAGTTTTCATTCTTCAGTGGATCATTACATAGAGCCTACGATTTGAACGATTCAAGAAACTGGTTTAACCTATGGGTTTTTTAGGGGAAGTTATCTTAAAATGCTTTAAACCAGTTATATGCTACTATTGTGGTGAAGGTTGTTTACTATGTCTAACGTCTTTGTACTACTATCAGTGTTAAGTGCTCTATTGCTCAAGTTCATTTTTCTTAAGGTGCGTCATGGAGGGTAAGTTGAGTTGTTGAATACTTGGATTGGAAGTGTAATATTGGTTCATAGTTGTGAAGATCAAAGTTGCATACTTTAGTCTCTTATTTGATATTTACAAAAGGGGAAGAAGATTTGATGATTTGCAACTTGTAGATCCTTGGTAGCTTAAGGGGAAGTTTTCATTCGTATATTAACTTTAGGGGAAGTTTGTGCTTATTTGGTTTTGTCATTATCAACTAGGGGAAGATTGTTGGGAATATTTGAGTTGATAAGACAAAAACAAGAAGGAAAATAAAATGACTAAGATTGTTCTTCAAGAGTTCGACAGCTGGTGGAGAATTATTGAAGATTTAGTCAAAGATATCAAATTCATAAAGTATCAAAAATTCCTTATGAAGAAAGAATATAACAGATGATCAAGTTAAGTATTTAAACAGATTTTGTTATCCTTTGTAAAAACCTATTATCTCTAGTATATAAAGAGATACAGGTTATAGGTTTTAGGCATCCAGAAAAGTGTGTGTTCATCATATGAGAGTCGACTAGATACAAAAGTGTGTGTGTACACGTTTGTATAATTAGTGTAGACGTCTAGAGTTTGCTCGCATAGGATCTTTGATCCTTTGTTACTAGTTTGACAACCGATCTATGCTGATTCAAATAGTATTTGGGGCTGTGTTGAGTAAAAAAAGAAAAACTTAATGTAACTTTGATTTGTATTATTAGTGATTGAATTGTGCATTTTATATCACTGTTTCTATATTATCCATTGATGAGGTCTAAACAACTCGAAGCTTTAACGATAAAAGATACCTATCACGTGTTTTAGGTTTCACACACCGTTAATTCAAATTGGAGTTTCCATATTCGCCCCTCCCCCACTCTTAGATGTGTGACCTTCTAGAGAGAGGGTGGTTCATTGGGACTTTTCAAGAACTCTCTCAGACATAGTCTGAGAGGGCACCCCAACTTGGTATCTTGGCGCTGCGGACTGCCACTGTTTTCCATTCATTACGGAATGTAATAATTAGGCATTTGACGTGGTTTGAGGTTTCTAATCTATGTCTATATACTGTCTTGTAATGCATTCTAAGCTATGCAACAGTAGTGTTATACAACTTTTCACATCTGTAACTCCCCTCCCTTATAGGACAGCACTCATTGCTTCCTAAGGTCTTGAGTACCAATAGTCTGAGGTAATGAGTGTCTTTTTAGTTCTCCTACATTTTCTGATGTCTACTTTTCCTTTGATATGTAAGTTGGATATGGGAGTAGTCTTTATGTGAGCTTTGTTTGAGGTTCATGAAAAACGGTTTTGTAGTAGAGGGTGTTGGGTTGGGGGTTCAGGGGGGGTTGTTGAACCACTCACCCTCAAGTGCTTCGTTATGCACCAACTGTACTTAAACAAGGTAACAAGCTTCAGTACTAATATTAGCTTGCGCAGAGTCATTAACTTGTTCTAACCATTAACTACTGCAATTACATTCATCTATCTTTCACAAGCAAAATTAGAAAAAATAAATAGAATAGACAATGTGAGAAATTCATAAGGATCCATATGTTTGCATAGCACCATGAATTAAAGTTCAAGAACTGTTGTCAAAACAAAAATACTAGTACTAATCCTAGAGATATCAGATTAAGCTTAAATTCTGTTAAAAAATAAGCATCTCCAAAACTATGTGAGCATCCATCCCCAACACATGAAACTTAAGCGAAACGTTTACTAACCCTAGGCTAGAGTATAAACTTTTTGTACCAGCACTACAAAGTTTCTTCAAATAGAGAAAGCTAAGCCTATCAGTATTAAGTAATTGATCATCATGTTTACCTTCCAACTTTGATCCAAATAGCACTTGTGTATAATTCGTTGCACTTATACACCATTAACCTCCCCTGAGATCATGCAGCTACAGATTAAGCATAAATGCTTGCCACAGAAAATTAAATCTACTCACATCAAAAGCTTTAGTGAGCAAATCAGCTACATTTATTGTCTAGTGTGTATTTGACCATCTATATCAATTCTTCTCATCGGCTTTTCTAATGAAATGATGCCTTACATTGTACCTCTATATCGTTTTGTTTTTTGACTGGTAGACAGGATTCTTGACAACACAAATGGCACTCTCATTGTCAACATGAATCTTTGTCTGCATAAAATTGTATCCATAATCTAACATCTAATTTTGGATCCAAAGCACTTGACCACAGCAGTGAAAAGCAGCAATATATTCAGCTTCAGTAATTGAATTAGTCACCACAGCATGCTTTATTACAGTCAAGATGATTACCTAATGACCAAGGAAATTGACAACTCCTGTTGTGGATTTCCTGTCTAAACTGGCACATGCATAGTCATATCTGAAAAAGCTTCAAAATATAAAAGGTGACGGTCCATTGGATACAAGGCCCAATTTGGGTTAGACCTTTTAGGTATCTGATGATCCTTTTTAATGCTTTAAGTGGAAACTTTGGTTGACACTTGATCTTGGAATGCTACAAACGAAGAACATTAATATCTGTTCTAGAGATGTAAGGATCAAATTAATTGAACTAATCATGGGACTTGTATAATATGGAAAATCAACATCTCCCCATCTTCATCTTTTGTTAATGCTTATTGGTTTCCATCCAGTACTGGGAGTCCTATGCATATACTAGAAAAGCCAAATTTCTTCAAGATTTAACCCAAACATACTTGTCCTGACTAATGAAAAGATCCCATCTCTTTCTGCCTTGATTGTAAACACAGAAGAAAGTGAGTTCTCATAATGAACTCAACTGGAAAAAAAACTTTTGTGCATTATTTGCTCAAAATTTGTACACAAAGTCTTTTTAGTAGAACCAAAGATGATGTTCATATACATATTTCTTGTACTCGTAAATTATCACCCTTGACTCGCTCTTATGTACAAAGTCTTGTCAATTTGTCCTCTGTAGAATCCATTATCTAGCAGATAGGTAGAAAGAGTTTCATACCAGGCTCTAGGAGCTTGGTGTAGACCATATAAGGCTATCTCCACTTTGTAAACTTTTTCTGTAAATTCTGGATCCACAAAACCTGGAGGTTGGTGACGACATATACATACTCTTATTAGTACCATAGAGAAAGGACTTTTAACATCCATTTGATACATAAACAAAATTTCATGAATGATTGCTATAGGCCAAAAAATAAACCTGATTGCTTCAGTCATGGACAACAGGGCAAAAACCTCATTATAATTTACGCTTCTTTCTGTTTGTATCTTGTGTACCAGTCTGGCTTTATTTCTGACTACTATACCCCTTTCAATTTTCTTATTTCTATATACCCACTTTGTACTAATAGCCTTTTTGCCATAAGGTAGGTCAACTAAGGTCCAAACCTTTTGAATCTTTTCTGAATCTTGAACTGAAGCAGCTCTTCTTGCATTGCTTCAACCCAGCTTTCATCATCAAGGGCTTGAGCTATCTTTGTGGGTTCCTGCTGAGAGAGGAAACATGCAAATAAACAGTTCTGGAAATATTTATGATTTGTCCTTCTCTGCTTTTGGATGTAGCTAATCATAGCATGTTCTCCAGAATTCTTCTTTGACATGCCCCTTGTTTGTACTGCTGACCTTGGATATCCAATTATTTGATTTTTAGGATGAATAGAGTGTATTCTAGTTATGGGAATAGGACTGACAACAGTTGAAGGTTCCGTGTTGTTGAAATCAGCCTCCGCACCCACAACTTGATCAGCATCCAAATCATCATTATCACAAGCACTGCCAAAAATGCCAGTATTTTGAACATTAGCAATATCCTCCAAATCAGGCATGAGAGGATCATCTGGAAGATCATTGACATTAAGAGGAAATGATCCACCAAGAGGAACAAATGATGGTCCAGCATCATTAGAAGTTCTTGGTGCACTAGCAGCATTAACTGATGTGCTAACAGTATTAAAACTGTTAGTGATGCTGGCTTTAGTAGCCTTCCCTTGAAGAAGCTTCTTGTTGCACTGTGCTTCAAACTCTTTTCTAACAACATCTGATTGCTCTGTAGCCTCCTTCTCTTGATCCATCATCTTATCAAGAACATTCTTCAAGGCTTGTTCATTCTCACTTGTTGGTTTTTGTACAGGGGTTTCACCAGTAGCATCATCAGCTGTATCATTTTTATACATTTTATCTAAGATCTTGTAGCTTGAAGAGATAGAAGACCATAATGGGAACACAATATATTGTTGAGTAGACATGTTCTTTTCTTTAGATTGTCTAGTATCAACACTTTTCTTCAAACCTGTATCACCATTAGCTTCTTGTGGACCTGTATTTTTGTTAGTTTGATTCCCTGCAGTAACTGGTTGATAGTTCATAGAATTTGTTAAGGAATCAATATCAAAAAGCCAGTTAGGTCCTTGTCCTGCAATATTTGGTTTATTTTCAAAAAAGTTTACATGCAGATTCTCTTCAACTTTTCTGGTTTGAGAATTAAATACCCTGAAAGCTTTGCTATTTACAGAGTACCCCACTAAAAACCCTTCTTTTCCCATTAAATTTGCCTAAAGGGTCTAGGGTATTTAGGATAGTAACAGGACATCCAAAAGGTCTCATAAAACTTATTCTTGGTGGTCTGCCAATTATAAGTTCATATGGTGTCTTGTTATGAGGCTTGGTCACTAAAACCTTATTTAGAACATAACAAACAGTATTAACTGCTTCAGCCCAAAATACAATAGGTAGAAGTGAGTCTGCTAGCATAGTCCTAGCTGCCTCAATCAGAGTCCTGTTCTTTCTCTCAGCAACTTCATTTTGTTGTGGAGTTCTGCCAATACTAAATTCCCTCTTTATCCCTTTTAATCCACAGAATTCATTCATTTCCCTGTTTTTGAATTCTGTCCCATTATCACACCTGATTACTTTAACCTTATGGTTTAATTGGTTTTCTATTTCTGTTATAAATCTCTTAAGAATCCCACTAGTCTCATCCTTAGAGGCTAAGAAGAAAACCCAGCTAAACCTGCTAAAGTCATCAGTCACTACAAGGCAATATGTCTTATGGTTGATACTCCTAACAGATGTTGGACCAAATAAGTCCATATGCAACATCTGTAAGGGTTGGCTGATAGAGCTCATAAGTTTAGCCTTACAGGAAGCCTTGTGTTGCTTTCCCTTCTGACAAGCAACACAAGTATGGTCATTGTCAAAAATCTTTGAAGGAAGACCTCTTACAAGGTTTCCCTTCACAAGTTTATTCATTGTTTTAAAATTCACATGACCCAGCCTCCTATGCCATAATTTAGACTCATCAATTGTAGCTTTTGCAAACAAACAAGTTAAATCTACAAAAGGAACAATATTCTTTAAATCAAAGCTGTACATATTGCTTTGCCTGGGAACTCTAAGCAGTACTTGGCTTTCATCAAGTAGCTTAAAATTAGGAGACAAAACAAGACATTCAGTTTCAGTGAAAAGAACATTGTTTTTCTTGTCACACATTTGTGAGACAGAGAAAAGATTAAACTTTAGTTCTTTGACAAAAAACACATCTTCAAAGTCTAACTTATCTGTTCTTATCTTTCCTTTTCCTGTTATCTTACCACCTCTAGCACTTCCACCAAAAGCAACAAAACTTCCATCAATGTCTTGATAGTCAGTAAGGAAGTCTTTGTTCCCTGTCATGTGCCTTAAACATCCATTGTCAAATATTCCTTTGTTCTTCAAAGCTTGTTGTGGATTTCCCTGCACAAAAGTAAGAGAGTCAGTGTCTCTTGGGGACCCAAGCCACTACTGACTTGAGTCTGCCTTGTGGATCTATATAATTTGCTCTTTTTGAGACCTATGAACCACTATTGTCTTTGGAGACATTGTTTAAATCAGTCATTTTAGGTCTCTAAACACAACCTGTTGAGGCCTTAATAGCAGTGACCTCAATTCCCTTAACAGTACTAACTGCTGTTTGCCCAGCAGTATTAACACCATTTACTCTAACAGTATTAACTTTTTCATTTGAAATCCTGGTATTTGGTGCTGTTGACTTATAAAAAGGCTTTCTAATAGGTGAATGAGACTTATGAAAAGCGTATGTTCTTAATTTTGAAACATTCACTATATTTGTATGGGTAGCAGTATTAACTAGTCTGAATGTACTAGTTGATGTTGTTGCTTTTAGAGAGCTTTGCTTGGCAGCACTAACTGGTACTCTTCTAGACCTTGTTAAGACAGCAGATGGAACAAATTTATTTTGATGATTTATTCTCTGAACACTATTCCAAACTGGTCTAATTTCCCTTTGACCAATATTCTTTCCTATATTTTTCAAAACATACTTTTAAGCCATTCTTTTTTCATGAAAATCACAGTCTTTTATTAGATGACTGTAACTGCCACAAACAAAACAAGCTTTCTTTGTAAACCCAAATCCTAACCCTAGTTTTTGAGTCATTTTCTCATTCCAATCTCTTCTATCTACCTTAGGATTTTAAGTGATTATCCTAGGTTTTTCAGCTTGTTTAGGTTTAACAAATTCATTCCTAGCATTAGTAAACTCAATCCTTTTAAGACTAGGTTTGTTTGTTGCTTGCAAATCATTATATTGAGAAATGTCTTCATCATCAATAACCCAATCTTCAATGATAACTCCACTAGGCCTAACAGATTCAACTCTATGCATTTCTACACTAGAATTGCTAGGTGGAGTGA
>BQNB010111660.1:0-22307 GCA_026074375.1 Tanacetum coccineum | reverse complement strand
CTTAACAACTTTGTCAATACACTAACACTAAGCTAAAAACAGTCAAAGAGCTAGTTTGAGCTTAAAAATAAGCCATCAAATAAGCTTGCTAAGGGCTGAGACTAAAGGGGCTTATCTAAGAGCTTATGGGCTCTCAAAATAAGCTAAATCCTAAGGCTTTAGCACACTTAAAAGCTAAGAAAAGAAGGCTCAAAGTCTCCCCTTTGCACCAGGGGAGATTAAGTGCTAAACTCAAGGGGCTTATTTGACAGCTTATTTAAAGCTGTCAAATAAGCTCAAATTAAGAAAATAAGCTTAAACAGCTTAAGTACCCTAGCAAATGGATTTGTGCACCAATTTTTGACTTTTAAAAACCATAAAAACCTGCTGATATTTAAGATTAAAAATGGGACTTTAGTTTTTTTTTAAAAACTTAAGCTTACAGCTTGGTGGTTTTTGACTCAAAAAGTCAAGTGACCAAAAAGCTTGGTCAGCTGGTTTTAGACACACAAAAACAAACTTTTTTGACACTTAAACTCAAACATACAAGAGCTTATGAATATAAGCTCTTGTAGCTTTTTAAAAATCCCACAGTTTGAAGGGAACACTTAGAAATCTTGAAAAAACAATTTCAAAACTTAAAAACTCTTAACAACAGCTTAAATGAGCTTAACAACTTAAGCTAAAACTACTTGAGTGACCTCAACCCATTCACAAAAGCATTTTGACCCGTTTTCCTCTTAACCCAAACACCCCTTTAAGTCCAACTGTCAAAACTAAAATGCACTTAAAATCTATTTTAAAGCTTAAACTTCTAAAACCTTTATATCTACTTCTACTTAAACTAACCTATTAAAGCTAGTTTAACACTTAAACTAACAGCTTATTTAGAAAAATAAGCTACTTCTTCAGTTAGCCTAATACACTTAATATGACAGTTCAAAAAGAAAAATTATGATTACACAAATTTTAACTAATGAAAACTTAAAACAGCTAGATAACAAGCCTAAACAAATATGTTTGAGAGAATTGAACAGGTATGACTAGTAATAAGCAAATGTTTTAAGCTAAAATTAAGCTGAAATGAGATTTGAGAAATGAAACCTTAAATTTTTTGTAGTCTCAGTCACAAGCCACTCTTGTTGAGTGAGTGGCTTAAACATACACCTAAGTGGCACCTTGCCTCTAAACCTGAGCTATAAGCTCAATAAGCTTTTAAAAGCTTATTAACTCCTTGTTGCTTCCAAAATGAATGAAATATGAATTCAAATGAAAGATATTGAACTCTAATGAATAAAAACAGTATATAAAAGCTTTTAACAAGTTTTGTATAACTTTTTGAGCTTTTGAACAAGTTTAAGCTTCAATGAGCTTATGATGAGCTTAATATGTAAAAACAACTTAATACTGAAAGGAAAAACAATGAAACTTAAGAACTGAATTTTATTGCTTAAAATGGTAAAGTACAAGCTGAAAGATACAAAGTACAAGTGATTAAAACAGATTTGAAAAAACTTAAAAGAAACTGCTTAAAAATAAGGAAAATTACAAACTGAAAATTAAACTCACTAACTACTTAAAAACTTCTTAAAAACTATATATCCAGCCACAATGGCTTTACATTGTTTAAATAGTAAAAACGACTAGGGCTTATGTGTCTTCTCTTTGTCTTCTAGCCTTTGTGCTTTCTTGTAGACACAACAAGAGGGTTGTGTTTGTTGTGAGAGTGCAAACAGAAGTGAATCCTGGCCCTCCATTCGCCTTTGTGCCCAAGAAAACTTATATCGACCTTTGATGAAAATTGGTGGGAGTTTGGGGATTGCCAACGTGGCAATGCTACAGCTGGGGTGAGTCAGTAGAAGGGAGGATAGGCTTATACCAGGGTGGTTTGGGTTGCAGGGTATAAGGAGGGATTAACCTAAGTATGGTCCTGGGTTTTTATGAGATTTCAAAAATGGCGGAAAAAATTTTATAAAGGTTGGGGGTACAAGACAAAGTTTATAGAGGATGGCACTTTGTCCCTCATGGTTATAAAGGGTTTTGCAACCGTACGCCTGGTGTTAAATAACTTTGGGGACTTGGCAGGAATAGTCCCCAAGAATTATAAAACTAATTCACCATGGTCCTTGGTGTTACAAATCTTTTGGAACCTGGCAGAATTGGTCCTGGAGTTATATCTTTCCTTATTGACAGTTTTCAACCCTTCTCTTCTTTTCTCTTTATTTCTTTTTTAAATATAAGTTTAGGGGTTTACAAGTTTAGTCCCTAAACTTATTTTTCTTGACTTACGGCGTCGGTGACTGGGGTTGACTTTTCAGCATGCGGGCTTGGGACTTTGATTTGTCTTTTTCCCTTTGCTTTTTCATTCCGAGTCCGGTTTTGCGTTTTGCTTTCGTTTTCGTCCTTTCTTAATATCCTCCTTATCTAAGCACAATACAATTAGCAAAACAAGCATATATTTGGCATTTTAAGTCCGTTTTTGGTTATTTTAGCTCGTTTTTAAAGGTAAAAGGTATGTGTAATTAAACACATACCATACACCAAATCTCTTAAAGAATCGTGTTCACAGAGCGTGGAAACGGCGTCGCAAGCATAAAGTGACACCGTCGTGATCTATCTAGTAACGTCGTCTGAGATTTGGCGACGGCATCAGGACGTGGCCAACTTAATGAAGTTCTAGAATCATCTATGTGGCGACGGCGTCAGGGATATAAAGAGACGTTGTCACAACGATTTCCCTATATATATAAAATCGACATTAGGGTTTTAAGTGTGTAACTTTGTATAACTTTTGGGAGACGAACCCTAGTCTTTGTAGCAGCTTTGTAGGTTATTTTTAAGGCCTCAAAACCATATTGTACTACCTTCAATCTATGTTTTAATCAAGTAAGGTTATTTATCATTAATCCTTGAATATGTCTATGTGTTGTTTGATTGATCTATTCTCTTGCTTTGTTTATAACATGTGAGGCTAAACCCTCCTTTGTATTTATCTATGATTGCATGAAACTTAGGTTGTAGATCCTTTTAATGTTGCTTCTTGTTGATGAATGTGCGCGTTAGGCTTTAGAAAACTAACCATAAGATATTAAATTGGCATAGACGTCTAGGGAAACGCGAGTGCGTAAAAATGATACCATCAGTAACAGTCTTCATACTACCTTACACCTTATATAGTTGATCCCTCTTAAGGTATTTCACAAGCATTTAATATACTCTTAGGGGCCTTGTAATAGTCTCCATACTACCTTACTTGTACGTTGCATTAACAAAATATTAAATAGACGGCGGGTTCATGTAATCCGTTCATGACCTACAAAATACTTACACAGATCATCACAAGTGTGACAAAGCAGCCGATCTAGGAGAAACAATCTGAGGAGTAGTGCATGATTAGGTAAATATATCTGTTTATCATAAAGTTATCACCACTAGTTTAGATTATAATTAGTTTAGTAATTAGTTAAACAAACCAACCTCTCAAACCATTGATTTACCTGCTTTCTATAAAACATAAAAACACAAAAAGAATCTTCTTTCAACCCTTAGAATTCTGTTAGACCGTGATTTAGCCTTCCCAACCTATTCCCCTAGAGAACGATAACAACCCCCGAGTCTTGTCTATACTACTACTACAACGGTTAGGTACTCTGCCTAGGGGATTGTAAAACTTCATGTGTGAGTCTCACAATTCATTCATCACCGAAAAGGTCCTCAAACTCAATTCATTTTTTGAATCGCTCAGGTTGGTTCCCCAATCATCCAACACCGAACTCGTTTTCACGAAAGGGGATGACGGTGACTTGTTGTTTATTGAGATAATTAAGAAAAACGACAATCCCAACAAGGAGGAACCCGAAGATGATGTAAACACAGAAGCAAGAGACTTAGAGGTAGAATATTTTAACACATTTCCGACTAGGAGTGAGCTAGCATATCATAAGTACCTCATGTGTGGCCCGATCCCTTCAATATTTCTAAGAAACCCCATCATCACAGAAGGATGCCCATCAAACCTTAAAATACCATGTAACATTGGGCATGTACATGTGGAGAAAGCCTACATTGACCTTAACTCCCCTCTAAATATCATGACCCGGATGATGTATAATTGGATCATGAGAAGAAAACTTGACCCTAAGGAAAACTGGAATAAAGGAGTTAGCAATTTCATAGGAAGGATTAAGGGTATGCATGTGTTCGAAGGAAACTTCACTTATTTCATAGATTTCATGATTGTTGAGGATATTAGTTCAATTATAGACTAGGGAGGCCCTTTGTTGAAATATCCAACATGACTCACGACCCACCCGAAGGTGTAGTAAGGTTTACTAATAAGACCGATGAAGTTGCCTATAAGATGCCTCATAAGATAGAACAGTACAACTCACTGTTAGACTTAGAAAAAGAGTACACAAAATCGGTCTACCTTAGGAACGATAAAGATAGAAGAAGAGGAGTAAAATAAGTGATGAGCAAAATATTAGGGTTTTACAAAGAATGCTTAGAGCTTGGACCCGAATATGTGAATGGAATGGATGAGTAAGGATAAGTCACGTAAGGATGTGTGACTTCGAGTCTAGCTACAAGACTCATAAATAAAGAAAAGCGCTTCTTGGGAGGCAACCCAATATTTATTTTTCCCGCATATTAGGAGTGTCTTGTGTTTTAATTCTTTTCATTTATACTTTTATGTTTGAATTTATTACTTTGTAATCATGCTTTGTTTATTTGTAACTTCATCTTATTTACAATCAAAGGTATTTTGCAACAAAATAAGTGTAGGGGAAATATCCGGTTTTTAAGAACCAATTCAAACATTTAAAATAAATTGTTTAGATTAATTCACGTCAGTTTCGAGTCATATGATTGTATTGACTAATCTCAGGTTTCATGCAGCAATTTCATACAGGAAATAACTTATATAATCGCGTGCAGGAAGTTTTTCAAAGAAAACGAAAATAAAATTTTTGCTCAGAGCCTGGAGACGGCGTCAGGATTAATCCTGACGGCGTCGTGAGCCCAGCTACAGGAAAATTTGAAAATTTTCAAGTATTTTCGAAAAATAGTTTGCACAACATTTAAAATTTGTAATTCTTTTATAAACCTGCATAAACCTATGATTACATCATTACTCTCATCCTATCTTTACTGCTTTCATAGAGTCAAAACCCTAAATTCTCGTTGTATATATCTATCCCGCCGATTTTATGCTTGGTGTAGTTGTCTTTGTCTTTGATTACAGGTTATATTTGATGAGAAGAAGCTTGGAAGTTCTTAGGAAGTTTCATTGGATGATTCTTGGAGGATGATTTAACCAGTTATCGCATGTTTCTTCTCCATTATTGAGCAAACCAGGGGAGTACTAGTTTCTTTTACTTGTTTTCTTTTCTTTTTATTCGTTCTTACGGGTACTTCTATAGAACATTGGGGACAATGTTCAACTTAAGTGTAGGGGGGAAATAAGCCTTAGAAACTATTCCTTCATTTTCCATTTGCTTTGTCCTTAAAATGATGGGTAATATATCGAAACATAGCATAAAAAGGTAATTTTGACCAAAATTTAAATTTTTTTATGACACATACCGACGAAAATCAAGTATTAATAGCATCTCATGGATAAGAATTTATATGACTAGCTCAAAAACCCTCAAAATTCCACCCCAAAATGTGAGGTTCGCCTTTAGATCTTTAGGAATTCGGGTATCTATTATTGATACCCAAGATAGTTTATACCTTTAGCTTTCTCGAGTTAAGGAGTGAGCAATCATGTGTATCTATTCCGTCGTTACAGATGTGTATATGTGGTTTTGTCGCCTTTTTGGAGCATTAAGATCGGTCTAAATTATATGAGTGTACCGGTAGTATATTAAATTCTAGAACTTGTTTTTGTGATGCATCCCGAGACCTCATAGTAAGTATTAGGATTTGCTTGATAAGAGGCATTAGGATTAAACCATGTTTTAAACCTGTAATTGTTATTATGGTCACACCAATCATATAACTATCGCACACCCTTACCATGCACTCATTATTAGTGCAGGATACCCCTAGTACAACCCTCTAAGCCTATCATTTTTCACGGTTCTCTTAATTTTCTGGTTAAGCCAGATTATTATTGAAGAGCATTGTTAACCCTTAAACCAATCGTTACACCCAATTCGCCTTAGCCTACCTTGTATGTACTCACTTTTAGTACATTATTGTGTTTAACCCAAGTTAATTATTTGAGTACACGGTTGCTAAGTCCTTATCCTTGTAAATACAGTTTTGGGATGATTGAGATTCATAGTAGTATTTATTTTGCAGAAGAATGGGGAAAAAAGTTAAGTCAATACCCTCATACGTTTTCTAGATGATCTCCATGATATTTTGATCCACCTCAAATCTGGTCATTAGTTAGATTGTAAATATCGAGCATGTAAAAGCTCAAGTGTAGGGGTACGTATTATAAACCCCAAGTTATGATGTATTATGTTATTAAAAATAGAAAAGAAAAAGAAAAGATATTGATGTAGAGTTGTGTAGAGTTTGTATATCTTCGTCTGAGTCTTGGCTTAGCAACCAAACCAGCGTGTATTCGTGTAAATAATTAGCTAACTCTTCCACTCCAAATTCACCCAAAGCCACCCAAATGTATCCCATCCATTTTTGTTTCCATTATATGTTATCTTATACCTACACCCCACAACCCTTTAAAAGACCTCTTGGATAGTAATGAATAATGCTTGCGCCTGGTGGTGGAGGTTTGATCCTTTACTATGCCTATGGTAATTTATATGCTATGACAGGTAATGAGTGTTGATTTTTCATTTCCCCATTATGTTATAATTTATTATACACCCGAGAGAAAGAGAGAATCCCCAAACACTTATGTAAGGTGCTAGTATATACTTTCTGTGCTTTTAATTACGAGGTCTAGAAGGTTGTGTTGTAAAATACTTTTAAAGAGTAGGTTAAATGACCCTAATATTGCTATTGTCTAGATAGAAAGCCTATTTGCTTGAGGACAAGAAAATCCCAAGTGTAAGGGTATTTGATGAGGTGTCATTTTATACACTTTTTCGGGGTCATTTAACCCCCTAAATCGTGTATTTATGCCCAAAATAGGTACTTAATCATTCCTTTTCAGGTATTTAGCCTAAAACACAATTTAAAAGCTAAAATAGATTCTAAATGACAAAATAACGAGTTTAAAAAATAGATGAAAATGGAGGTCGTTTGACCCAAAAACGATTCAAGACAAGAACGTACCCAAGAACCTCTCGTTCTTTATAAAATCAAAAAGTTTGCCAAAATTAACCCTACGAATGTTTTTCTATTTTTCTACGTAAAGTATGACCAATAAAATTCCTAAAAAAGAAAATTTTTTTTTTTGATAATTTTTGTATTTTTTATGAATTTTTAAAACTTTTAAAGAAATTAAATTATAAAAAATACTAAACTATTTTTAAAAATTCTGAAAAAATTACTAAAATTACTTTACCCTAAAACTATCCTAAGAAAAATAAGAAACCCGAAATTCAGCTTATAAATAAGCCGAAAATAAGCTCAAACGAGCTTATAAGCCTAAGGGACAAAACTCCCTTATATACCAAAGTGCCCAAGGGTCTAACAGAAAAGACCCAAGGGCACAGCGGTAAGAGAGTTTATAAAGAAGAGGTGTATTGAGGGTTGAGACCCGGGTTCGAGTCTTGCTCACCCGGGTTTCCCCTTATCTCCTCTTTTTTTTTAGAAAAACTTTTTAACCAAACTTGTTAAGCACATGAAGCTTATCATTTTTCATTACTACAACTTTTTGAGAAAAGCTAAAAATAAGCTGGAAAAAGGGCTTTTTCTTGGCAGTTTGCTTAAATTGAGCTTAAAGGCTCAAATGGCTTTTCTTAATGGCTTTTTAGCAAAAAATAAGCACAGGAAAATGAAAAATAAGCAAACCAAGATAAGCTATGGAGCCTAGTTAGCAAGTCTACCCTAAATTAAGTATAAAGAAATAAGCAAATAAGCGGGGAAATTAAGCAACAAGTGGGCAGACTAGCTTTTTACTCTAAGGCTTAATGAGCTAAACTGGCAAGGCTTAAAGGCAAGATAAGCTATGGAAAATAAACAAGAAGCAAAACAGATGGGTATCTATAGTAAATAAGCATACAACAAACAAAATAAGCACAAAGCTATAAGCTATAAGCAAAATGCAGGAAAATAAGCAACAAAAGGAGGCAGTTTACACTAGCTTAACTAAAGACTATGTAAGCTAACTGGTGGGCTATTTAAAGCTAAATAAGCTAGGTAAAATGAAAGATCAGCCAAAACAGGAAATTAACTATACCTAAGAAGCAAACATAAGCACAAAATAAGCAAGTAGAACAGACTAATAAGCAAAAATATGGAAATAAGCTAAGAGCAAAAACTGGTAAACCCACAGCCTAGGGACACTTCTTTGGGCTTATTTTTAAGCCACTATAGGGATAACCTAAGCTTAAGGCTGTACACCAGCTTAAAGAATAGCTTATTGGCTTTCTAAAACAGCAAAGGAAATTAAGTTTGAAAATAAAATAAAATACTAAAAGAGCCAAGGAAAAGTGCAGGTCACACAAAATGTTACTTTTTTGGATGTCTTTGAAAAGAAAAAGCCCAAGAGCAGGCTTCAAAATAAGCTGGGTAATAAGCTTAAAAATAAAAACTAAGTAAAAACAGATTTATACTGACTTATAATAAGCTTATGCTCAAAAAATTAGACACTAAAAACTATTTTGACTACACTAAAAATGGATTTGAAAATGGATTTGAACTAAAGTTTGATTTAAAACAATGTTAAGAGTTTTGAGTAAAACCAAAGCTAACCTAAAAGGATAATCCTTCTTGCATTAGACCACAAGAAAAAGACCATAAAAATAAGGTTTAAAACAGGATTTTTAAAGCTTAATCAACAAGGGGACTTATGGAAATGTTTGTCCACCAACAGTTTCACAAAGAAACTAACTTGAAAAAACTTGAAAACAACTTTTAAAACCATAAAATCCTAATGAAAACAAACAAAAACACTTAATATGCCTTGTTAAACGAAAAAGCCTATGACCCAACTCGGTTTTTAACCCAGTTTGACCTTTTTGACCCACTAACCAAACACCCTTTTATACTTTTAAAAAACGGCATTTTAACCTATAAAGACTAGTTTAGCACAATTTTAAAGACAAGTATTAAACAAGTTTGGTTAAGCACTAAAGGTAAAAAGCAAAAGCAAATAGGGGCCCCCCCAAAACATAAGGACATTTAAATAAGCTGAAATTAGCTTTGCTACTAGTAACTTTAAGCAAAAACTTAAAAGGGAGTGTCCTTGGTCCTTGCTCAAAACAGGAGTTGTTTGAACCTATATAGCTTCTAATACCTAACCCTTAGCTTTATATAATAAGCTATACTAAGCACCCCAATGAGCCATCCATTTTTGCTCATTCATCCTTTAGCTTATCAAATAGTGACTTTTTTTTCCTTTTAATTTTTCTTAAATTTTTGTATCAAAGCTTTTAAAAACAGGTTAAAGATGGCTTATATTAAGAGCTTATATGATTTTTAAAGAAGTACAAGTAACTTAGAACACAATGTGAAAGACAAACTGAATTTTCATTAAAAAAAGAGTACAAGTACATCAAAGTAAATTAAGTTAAAAACTAAACTGAGCTAAAAACTACACAAAAAAAAACTAACTCCTGGCCTTAAGGGCTTACAAAAGATTTTATAGCAAATGAGCTAGGGTTTTGACTTTTGTCTTCTCCTCTTGTCCTCTTCCTTGTGTGCTTCTTTGTAGACACAAAACCCGTCTTGTGTTTGTTGTGTGTGTAGAATCATAGTCCAATCTTGGCCATTGGATTGTCTTGGTGCCCAAGGTCTCAAATCTAAACACTTCAATCTTTTGTCTTGATATTATGTCGAATAGGGTCTTTGGGGATTGCCAGGGTGGACATAAGCCCATGTGGGGTGGAGTTTTGATGAATGGTGATGTTTTTGGACTAAGGTGAACAGTGAACGAGGCAGAGATGGTGATGGGTTGAATTGGGCGGGAAAAAGGGTGAGAAGATATACAGTAATTCAATTACCAGGGGTGAAGTTTGGTGATTGAACAGGTTTGGTCCCTCAAGTATTATATTTCTCTTGCAATTTTCGTCCTTGGTTTATGAATGTTTGGAAATTTGGCAAGAAACACCCCTGAAAGTTATATTGTGTGTTGCAAGTTAAGTCCTTTTGGGTTTACAAGTTTAGAGCCTTGGCAAGAACACCCCTTGTGGTTTATACTTTAGGGAAATGGCAGATTGAGTCCCTTACAAGCATTTACTTCATTTCCTTCATTAAATAAGTTAGGGACTTGGCAATTTTGGCCCGACTTATTTTTCTTCACTTTAGGCTTCGGGTTTGTCTTTTGATTTGTCAGGGTTGACTTGGTTTACTGTTTCAATAGGGGGCTTGTCTTGACTTTGTCCTTACAACACTTTTCCATTCGTGTACGGTTTTGTCGTTTTGGCTTTCGTTTTATCGTCCTTTTCTTTTAGATATATGTTCACTGCACAACACAATTAGCTAAACAAGGCATATTTTTGGCTTTTTAGTTAATTCCGTTTTTGGGTATTTTAAGCTTGCTTTTAAGGTAAAAGGTATGTGTAAATTAACACACTACCAAAATCCCCCATATTAAGGTATTGACGGTGTCCTCACGCAATGCTATGAAGAAGAATTTAGTAAAACTAAGAATCTCAATACCTACGAATTAAACTCGAAAAGTGGCTAAGAGTTCATCGAGGAAGTTAAAGACTATATAGTTTTGAAAATCCCAGTCTTTAACATTTTTTATATAATACACCTATTCCTACACATCCTTTTTGTATTTTTCATTTTTTTTCATATTAATCAAACTAACTAGAACGTTTTGACTTTCGTTTTTTATTTAACTTTAAGGGCATCATAGAACAAGATGCATTTCGATCGGAATGCCCAAAAAGGGATAAATTCATCGTTTTCCTGACTTTTCACTTATTCCAAACCAGCTTAAAACGAAATCACCAGTTGATTATGAGTTAAGATGCTAACACTACTCATATTTGTAATTTGTAAACTTTTCACTCCCGATAATTTATATCTTAGGCGTATGTGTTATTTTGAATTTCAACCATGGATCAATTCTATGTTTCACGTTCCACCCGAGAATAATAAGTTTGAAGGCGAGATCATCCCATGTAGCGACTTTCGTCTCGGCACATCCCAACCTTGCGGTTAAGTGACCAGGCTTTTGACACCTCACAGAGACTAGTATCGGGACTCACGGACCTTAGGTTTCATAAACTCTCAGGTTTTCCGTATATACATAGCTTATAAAATAGAATAGCCAAAGTTCAAAAGCATATTTGGATTTAACAAAAAGAGACTTTTTATTCATTTATTCACACTTAATTTTAATACTGATGCAATTTGTGACCCTCGACCTTTTAGAAGGCTGCAACATCGGTTGTGAGCCGGCAAGATGCAGCAAACTTTTATCAGTCTTGGATTATTATTCTTACTATGGGCTTTCTTTAGAAGGCTCTAACATCGGTTGTGAGCCGGCAAGATACAGTAAACTTTTATCAACCAAGTTCTATATTTATTATATTTTTGATTTTTCATCATCATTTTTTTTAACACATTGGGAAAACGTCTTTTTGAAAAATTCAAGTATAATTTGAACTACCAGTCTTAAAGTTTTGCTATATTCTACTAAAATATTGATTTAAGTTTATTTCTAAGTAGCGTATATTAATCAGGTTAGAAATCTTATGGAGAAAAGCGACAAAGTACACACATGAGCTCTAAGATTTCCAAATAATCCTTGTTTAGCATCCAACTCATACTCAACACTATCATTTTTCATTCTTCGCTAATATTCGCGAACGCTTAGTCTAAAAGTTAAGGAACAAGCTAGAGCTCAACACGCTCGATCGAGTCAAAATTTACTCTTATTCTACCCAGCAGGAAAGTCAAAATTATGACAAAACACTTATTTTATTTTTGAAATTTTTAAATTTTTTCATTTTTTTTTTTGAAATTTTGGTGGTAAAAACTGGATTACGTGAGATAACAACGCTGCAGGCACAATCAATCGAAGATCCCCCATACTAGGATGAACATTGTGCTCATGTTTTACGAAGGGTTTCTACGTACAATCCTATGCGTTTTTGAATTATTGCTTAAAGACCAAACCGTTAGTCGATAAGATTTGGATATCGGGATTCCCAAATGAAGCTGAGGATTGTGAAGCTCTTGTGAATCGAAGGACAAATACCGCGAGCATGGAAAAGGAAAGAGGAAAAGGACAAAAGACAAAACATGGAAAAGGAAAAGGAAAAGGACAAAACACAAAACATTCAAAAATCCAGGACATCCTGGACAATACAACACAAAACACAAAACATGGAAAAGGAAAGAGGCAAGCCTCTTCACAACAACTAAACACTTATTTATTACTAAGCTAGCATAATACTACGGATCAAAATAGGAATAAGAATGGGGGGTGCCTCCCACGAAGCGCTTGTTTGGTACTAGCTTGAAACCAATCCTTGAATTTAGTTGTCCTTAGGGAAGGTTTGGAGGTCAGGGATATCCATAGCAGGGATATCACCTCCAAAGTAGTGCTTCAGACGATGACCATTTACTTTGAAGTTTGGCCCAGAGTTCTGGGATAACTCAACGGTGCCATACGTGAAAACTTGAACAATGGTAAATGGTAATGACCCAACGGACTTCACTTGCGGAGAAAATTTTCAATCTTAAGTTAAAGAGGAGGACTTGATCACCGACATTGAAAACGCGGTTTTTGATATTTGCGTCATGAATCCTCTTAGTTTTCTCTTTGTAAATCAAAGAATTTTCATAGGCTTGATCACGCGGTTCCCTTAATTCATTGAGTTGAACTTTGCGTTGATCACCCGCGGTTTTGAGATCAAAGTTTGCATGTTTAAGGGCCCAATAAGCTTTGTGCTCCAACTCAATCGACAGATGACATGCCTTTCCATATACAAGCTTGTACGGAGTGCACCCGATGGGTGTTTTGTACGCTGTACGGAAGGCCCAGAGAGCGTCATCCAGTTTGTCTGACCAAGAGGCACGATTTTCGCCCACTGTCCTTTCAAGAATTCTTTTTAAACCACGATTCGATACTTTAACCTGCCCACTTGTCTAGACGATGAGTGACTCCGTATTTAAGCATGACCTTTGCAAACTGGTCAATGCAAAAATGTGTTCCACGATCACTGATGATGGCACGAGGGGCACCGAATCTGGCAAAGAGAGATTTAAGAAATTTGCAAACTACTTGGGCGTCGTTGGTGGGGAGCGCTTTCGCTTCAACCTATTTGATAGGTAATCGACAGCCACAAGTATGTATTTGTTGCCTTTAGAAGATGGGAACGGTCCCATGAAGTCTATGCCCCAAACGTCAAAGATTTCACAAACTTGGATGGAATTTTGAGGCATCTCATCCCTTTGTGAAAATTTTCCTTGTCGTTGGCACGAGTCGCAATTTTTTACCAACTCGTGGGCATCTTTGTATATTGAAGGACAAAAGAATCCGGCATCAAAGACCTTTTTGGCGGTGAGATTTGCACCGTGATGTCCCCCGGTGGGTCCATTGTGGCAAGCTTCGAGAATGTCGAGAGCTTCTTTGCCAGTGCAACACCGACGGATCTTTTGATCGCCACAGATTTTGAACAAGAGGGTCATCCCAGAAGTTGCGTTTGGACAATCTTTTGGAAAAAAAATTGTTTTCTGTTGGGATGACATTCCCATTGACACGGAACTTCCCCGCATGGTAGTTTTACGAAAATCTGCAAAACCATGGGGTTACTATCAAACACGGAGAGCAACGGTCATGAGTTTCGTGAGGAAATGTTTCCGTGATTCCTTGTCTAGAGTTTATCTTGATGAGGGTTCTCAAGTTCTGGATAAAGATGATCGGCGGCTATATTTTCTGGCCTCCTTTTTTGTCTCGGATGATACACATCGAATTCTTGGAGCAAAAGGGAATCAACCGCATCAGTCTTGGTTAGCATCCTTTTTAGCGAAGAGATACAAAAAATTTATAGCAGAATTGTAGGTATACACTTGCTCTTGGACAAACAAGATTATGACCCGGAAATTTCTCAAAGCGTACACTACAGCAAGCAATTCTTTTTGTTCGTAGTGTAGTGTGCTTGAGCTTCACGTCATGGTTTTGCAGTCATAGTGAATTGGTTGGAAAGTGCTTGTTTTTTCGTTGGACTTAGGACTGCCCCAATGCAATGTCACTTGCATCACACATTAGTCGATGGGCAGGTCCCAGTCGGGAGCAATTCAAATCGGAGCCTCAGTCATTTTTTTCTAAGTGTATTAAAGGATTTGATACCAATCTTTTGAGGAAGGAAAATGAAGTCTCTTTTTCAGCAGGTGAGTCATTGAGGTGGGCTATTTTATTATTGAAAGTCTTGTATGAAAACGGGGCCGGTATAAAAACGGTGGTTCCCAGAAATACTTCGGGACACACCTTTCACGTAGTAGGTGAGAGAGCTTGGGCGATACGTCACTTTAGCTCGGTCGAATCATAGTCCCGACTTGGAGATTTGTGTCCAAGAACAATGCCTTCTTTTACCATGAAATGCTTTTTCTCCATTGAAGGACCAAATGGTGTCTTCAACCATTTTAAATTTTGTCCAAATGGGATAGGCATGTAGAGAAAGAATCCTCGAAGACTGAAAAGTCATCCATAAACACTTCCATCGTTTTTCGATCATGTCGTGGAAGATTGCCATCATACATCGTTGGAACGTGTCGGGTGCATTGCATAGCCCAAAAGGCATGCGGCGGTAGGCAAATGTTCCGTATGGGCAAGTAAAGGTTGTCTTTTCTTGGTCCTTCGGGTCTATGGGAATCTGGAAATAACCCGAAAAGCCATCGAGGAAACAATAGAATTGGTTTCCCGCGAGTCTTTCGAGCATTTGGTCCATGAAGGGCAATGGAAAATGGTCCTTTCGGGTAGCTTCATTCAACTTTCTATAGTCAATGCACACTCTCCACCCTGTGACCAATCGAGTCGGTATAAGATCATTTTTCATATTTGTGACGCGGTCATGCCACCCTTCTTCGGTACACAATGCACCGGGCTTACCCATGGACTGTCAGAGATCGGATAAATTAATCCGGCGTCAAGAAGTTTTTCAACCTCTTTCTTGATGACGTCATGGATTTTCAGATTTACCCGCCTTTGATGCTGAACCGTCGGTTCGTAGTCCTCTTCCATGAGAATTTTGTGGGTACAAAACTCTGGGTCGATACCCTTACTATCAGATAGTTTCCAAGCGATGGCTCGCTTGTGGGACTTTAGAACCTCGATTAGAGCTGCCTTTTCCTCATTCTTTAAATCTTTTGCAATTATGACGGGCAACTTGTCGTTACCCTCTAAAAATGCATATTCTAAATGAGGTGGCAAGTCCTTGAGTTCAACCTCAGGGGGCTCATTAACTGAAGAGTTTGCTTCACAAATTTTAAGATCTTTTCGAGTTTTCGGAAAATAATTTCCTTGATTGGGAGGTGGTGGTGAGGGATCACTATTAAGAATTGCTTCGAGGAGAAGAATGTCCCCATCAGGGTCATAATATGTTGGATCAACTTCCGGTGAAGTTGGATCATCCTCTATAGCAAGAAAAGAGTCGGCTTCTTCGAAAAGGAGAAAATCACTGTCCCCAAATGGAGTTAAAGTAGGAGAGGTGGTAGAAACGATTGGATCATAGTAAGGAGTGGGATTGCCACTCGAGATCACATTTGAGAAACCAAGAACTTCTTGAGAGTATTCTTCACAAGCCATATCAATGACGTCAATTCGGTTTGCCGTCATATGATGGTAATTAGCTGTGTATCTCGAAGTTTGGTCCAGATTAAATGTAATGGCCTCTCTGCCAACACGAAGGGTTATTTCACCTTCGTATACATCGATTAATGCACGACTGGTCTTTAAGAAACTCCTCCCGAGAATTAGAGGTACTCGGGGGTCTGGCTCAAAATCGACGACCACAAAATCTGCAGGAAATTGGAACTTTCCCACCGTTACATAGACGTCTTCAGCGATACCGATCGGTTCAGAGATTGATCGGTCCGCTAGCTCTAGCGTCATGCAAGTCGGGGTTAGTTCGGGAAGAGAGAGATTTTTCCATACGGAATATGGCATAAGATTAATGCTTGCGCCAAGATCGGCCAAGGCGTTGCATGTATTAATCCCGGAGAATTCACATGGAATAAGAAATCGGCCAGGGTCTCCAAGTTTTTTCGGTAACTTGTTTAGGATGACCGCTGAGCAATTCTCATTCAATGGGGTTCTAGCCATTTCACTCAACTTTTCTTTGTTTCCGATTAAAGTTTTTAGAGTCGAGGCGAATTTGGGCATAAGCATCAAGGCATCCGTAAAGCTAATTTCGAAACTCAAATATCTAAGGATTTCATAGAATTTTCAATTTGGTCGTTAGCTTGTTCACGATGTCTTTCATATTTCTTCTTGAAGGAAATGGTATGTGATGCTTTTTGGTTTAGCCTTTGAACGCACTAATGGAGCATTTACGGGCTCAGAGATTTGATTTCATGATGGGACAACAGGGGGACAACCGGGGTTGGACGTCTTCGTTGCTTTCCGTTATTAGTAGGAGGAATCGTATCCTTTGTGACCTGGGTTCACGTTCTACTATTTAGGAGAGGAATTAGTATGAATCGTGGTCCCTTGTAAGCAACACCAATTCGAGTTGGTTATACCCTTGTTAAATCTCCTTCGGGTTAGTAACAGTGTTACTAGGGAGAGTTTCCCGAAGTAGAGGCGGTATTGGAAGTGACAAATTTGGAAAGCATGTCCGTGAGATTGGTCAATTGATTTTTGCATGTTTTGACTTGAGTTTGCCTGTTCCTCATAACAGCATATTAGCCTTACGTAGGTTGAAATCTTCTCGATACACTTGAATTCTGAGAAGCGGAGCTTGATAGGCGGGAGCTTGATAAGCAGGAGGTTGAACAACCTGAGGTCGATAGATTTGACCTTGATGAACCGGGGGTTGGTAAGCTGGAGCTTGATTAATAATTCTCGGTTTGGTGGTAACGAATTCTGATTGGTTCCTTGATTTTTCACATTATGTTTGTTTTGTGCGGGAGCCAACTGGCGGTCGAATTTAATTTGGAATCGGGGCTCGATAACCGGTGTTTCCTTGGTTGTAGTTAGCTGCGGCTGCTTGTGAGACATATTCTTGGATATTATCTCGATAAACATTGACCGGGAGTCGTCACCCCCAATAGATTTATCCACAATATTTGCGTTTACTCGCAAGTAATTAATGTTTCATGATATGGAAATAGTGGCACTGGACGGTACTTAGGCAATAATATATCTGGATAGCATACAGTTGGAAATACACTTGCATTCACGGTTTAAGCATGTATCCCCCTCGCGGATTTATAAAGTATTCAAAAGATTTAAAAGCGACGCTACTAACTCACCTTAACAGGGAAATCTGAATGATGGCAAAAGTATATGAAATGAAAGTAATGGCCTCGTCACGTAACCTGAGGGTAATATGTCAAGTCTTAGTGTGATTGTTTATGTTTTCAAAACTTTATAAAGTTTAACATATATTTTACTTTGATTTATTAATTTATGGAAATATTGTATCACTATTCGTCGATGATAAGTTAGTCGATGATAAGTTACGTTAAATATATAATTGTTTTATTATGCGTCGATAGATGATTAATAATGAAATATTGTATCACTATTCGTCGATGATAAGTTAGTCGATGATAAGTTACGTTAAATATGTAATTGTTTTATAATGCGTCGATAGATGATTAATAATGACAAATGTGTCAGGTTTTAATAAAATCAAGTCTTATAATATTTGTATATATTTTTATAATTTATACAAAAATATTACATTTATATTTTTAAGAATACAAAAATGGCAATATATACCCTTGATTTTTATACTTTTATGAGTTTAATCCTTTATATATATAAAGTATATATATATTAAACCTTTGACTTTAAAATTTGGCAAAACAGCCCCCTTGCAGTTGTAACTTTAAGAAAATGACATTTTTGACCCAAAACTATATAATTTCAAAAATTTACAATATATACCCTTGTGCATGAAAATATTTACAATTTTAGTCCAAAATTCATAATCTTGATATTTTTCAATATAGAAAGTAATTTGCAGGTTATAGCTTATTACTATAAGCTAAAATAAGTTAGAATAAATAAGTTTTACGAACTTATAGCTTATCAAAAGAGCTTATGTACTAGAAAGATCAAAATGGGCACATTTGGTTTAGAAAAAACAAAACGCATGGGTTTGTGGTTCAAGGGCTTAAACAAGAGTTTGCATAGGATCTAACAAAGCTTATGAAAGTTCTAAAACAAGGCAAGAGTTTATTGAACGAGTTATGAGCTTACTTGAACTTGAAATGAGTCGAAAATGGTAGAAATGGGTCGAATGACTTGAAATGGGTCGAACACTCTTTGGAGATGAATCAAGGACCTCTTTTCTCTTATTTCTTGGCTTCTACTTGCTGAGTTCTTCCTTTATTCTCTTCTATGGCTTGGTTAGATCATCATTTTGAAGTTGTTTTGAGTTTGAATGGTGAATGATGAATGAATGTATGTATGCGTGTATTTATAGTGTAGAAGAGAAGTAATGGCCAAGTTTTTGGAGTGGAGTAGTGGCCAAGCTACTTGGAGTGGTGGCCAAGATGTTGGAGTGGTGCCCAAGGGTCTTGAGTGGTGGCCAAGGGTCTTGCTTGGGGCTCAAGGGTCGAATTTTTAATGAAAGGGCATGGCTGTTTTTGGACAGCCAATATTAGTCTCGGTAAAATGGTTGCCATTTACAAACCGTAACTCCGATGAAGCTCAAACCAGTGAGCATGGTTAGATATTTGAGTCCTCTACAACTTTTAGTTTTACATATTTAGGGGTTACTATACAAAAATCTAGAGATAATAGCCGTTTACTACAGGTGTGCAGAATCTGCGCACCTTTGCCATTTCGGCTATAACTAATTCATCCGACATTGAATCGGGTCGAGTCAACCAGAAAAATGATCACAAGACATAGGGCTAAAAACGAGAGCAGGAATCCCGAACAAGGGGTCAAAAACCTAAAATCTTAAAAATTAGCCCTAAAAAGAAATTTTTACTTCTAATCTACTCTAGGGGACTAAAAATGAAGAATGAAAAAGACTAGACCGAAAACGGAGTTAATTTGAGTGAAAACGAGTTAAAACGAAAACCGGGCCCGAGACCCGTTCTTTAAAAATCAAAAGTTTGCAAAATTAACCCTACGAAAGTTTTTCTATTTTTCCTACGTAAAATATGACTAAAGAAAATTTCCTAAAAAAGAAAAATATTTTTTTGATAATTTTTGTATTTTTTATGAATTTTTAAAACTTTTAAAGAAATTAAATTATAAAAAATACTAAACTAATTTTAAAAATTCTGAGAAAATTACCTAAAATACTAGACCCTAAAACTATCCTAAGAAAAATAAGAAACCCGAGATTCAGCTTATAAATAAGCTGAAAATAAGCTTAAACGAGCTTATAGCTAAAAGGGTCAAAACGCCCTTATATACCAAAGTGCCCAAGGGTCTAACAGAAAAGACCCAAGGGCACAGCGGTAAGAGTGTTTGTTATAAAAGAGGTGTATTGAGGGTTGAGACCCGGGTTCGAGTCTTGCTCACCCGGGTTTCCTCTTATCTCCCTTTTTTTTAGAAAAACTTTTTACACAAACTTAATAAGCACATGGGGCTTATCATTTTTCATAACTACAACTATTTGTGAAAGCTTATAAATAAGCTGGAAAGAGCTTTTTGTTTGGACAGAAGGCTTATGAGCTTAAAGACTTAATGTGGCTTTTTGATTTGGACTTTAAACACAAATGTAGCAACACAAATGGCACAATAAGCTATCACAAGCAACAAAGGGGACAAGATAAGCAATAAGCAACAAACTTTAGCAACTACAAGCAACTAAATAAGCCAGAAAAGAGCTTATCAAATCAAACAGTATGCTTAACACTTAAAGGGCTTAAGGACATTTGATTTTTGATTTTAAGCACACAATAAGCTAAGAAATTTAAAAATAAGCTAAGACAGACATAAAACCAAGCTAAATAAGTAAAAGAGAATAAAAAGCTATAACTAATAAGCACCTAATAAGCTGGAAAAAAGAAAATAAGCAATTTCCTACACTATGCTAAAAAAAGACAAAGTACCTACTTAAGGCTTAAAAATAAGCAATCAAAAGGGCTTCCTAAGGTCTAAAACTAAGGGATGGTATTAAAGAGCTTATTGGCTTTCTAGAAAAGCCAAAAGCTTGAACTAAGGTTCACTAATAAGCTAGATAAGTAGGCTTAAAGCTGGTGGTTTAGCACCAGGGCACTTCTTCAAAGGAATTTTGATAAAAAGTGAGCTTAGCAATAAGCACTTTAATAAGCTCAAATCAAAAAATTAATGAGAAACAGATGAAAAGTAGCTTAAATTGAACTTGTGCACAAAGATTCAAGGACTGAAAAACATTTTTGCTATCTGAGAGTGTGGAATGAAAACTTGACTATTTTTACTTATGAAAAAATTCTAGAAAATTAGTTGACAGAATTGTTAACAAAACTAAGGACTCCTAAGGCTTCTACTAGTTGGTTCTTGCACACACAAATGACACCAAATTAGCACTACAACTTAGGTTTACTAAAGCTTAAGCAAATAAGCACTTTGACCCTTTTTAAAACTGGCAGACCTAAGAAAGCAATGAGAAAACTTGAAAAACACTTTTTTTGAACTTAAAGACTTTGGAAAACAGACTCAAATTGGCTTAATCAAGTTAATCAAAGTTGGCCACATGACCACAACCCATTATCTTTCCATTTTGACCCATTTTGGGCTTAACCCAAACACCCCTTTATAATTTTAAAAACGGATTTTAGAACTATAAAGACTAGTTTAAGCACAAATTCTTAAAGACAAGTATTAAGCAAGCATGGTTAAGCACTAAAATATAAGAGGCAAAAGCAAATAAGCACAAAAAGACATAAATAAGCCGAAATTAAGCTATGCTACAGTAACTTTAAGCAAAAATTTAAAAAGGAGTATACCTTTGATCCTTGCTCAAAACAAAAAAAGAGAGTGTATGAATACCTAAATAAGCTCTAAGACCTACCCAAGCTTATAAATAAGCTATCTAAGAAACCAATGAGCCTTCCATTTCTGCCCATTCATCCATTAGCTTAATCAAACAGTAACTTTTTTTTTCTTTTTAATTTTTCTTAAATCCTTGTATCATAGTTTAAAACAGATTATAAAGTGGCTTGTATGAGCTTAAAAGTGAGCTTAAAAGAAACAAGAACTTGGAACAAAAAGTAAATATAAGCTGAAATTTTTACATTACCTAAAAAAATCAAGTAATAAAATGTTTAAATACTTAAATTTTTAATACTAAACTAACTATCACTAAAAACTAACCCTTCAATGGCTTTAAAAAAGTTTATATGGAAAACTACTAGCTAGGGCTTCTCTCCTTTGCCTTTGTCTTCTTCTGAATGTGCTAGTTTGCTGAGACATTTACCCGTCTTGTGTTTGTTGTGAGTGTGTAGAAACACAAACAAATCCTGGCCCTTGGTCTTGAGTGCTGCCCACTCAAAGTTATAACAACCATTGATTCGAACTTGAGGGTTTTTGGATTGCCAGCTTGGCACATCCATGTGGGGGGTGGGGTTTAGGTTAGTGACATGTTTGGAGGGATGTGGGGAGGTCAACGAGGTTTGATTATGACAGGATGTGGGGCTTGGGTGATTGGCAGGAAAAGTTGGGGGAGATGTACAGTATTTCAAAACCAGGGTGTGGGTTTGAGGGTTTGTCATAAATGGCCCCTCAAGGTTATAGTTGTTATTGCAATTTTAGTCCATGTGGTGTATGATAGATTTAGGAAGTGGCAAAGATAGTCCCTTATGGTTATAAAGGACTTTGCATCACACGTCCTTGGGGTTAATAGTTTCAAGCTTGGGCAGGATTAACCCTTGGGGTACATCTTTAGTGAATTGGCAGTTTGGGCCCTTTATAAGCATTTTCTTTATTTCCTTCATTAAATAAGTTAGGGACTTGGCAATTTTGGCCCCTAAACTTATTTTTCTTCACTTATGGCTTTGGGTTTGACTTTGGATTTGTCGGGGTTGACTTTGGTTGACTTTTTCAGACTTGGGCTTTGACTTTGGATTTGTCGGGGTTGACTTTGGTTGACTTTTTCAGACTTGGGCTTTGA
>BQNB010111659.1:0-22307 GCA_026074375.1 Tanacetum coccineum | reverse complement strand
AGCCCACTAAACTTCAAGATGTAATTCGCATTGCCAACAACTTAATGGACCAAAAGCTGAAGGGATATGCTAGAAGTGCTGAAACCAAGAGAAGGTTAGAGAACAACCCGAGAGAAAATTATAGGCAGCAACCAGTTTTCAAGCAGCAAAACGTTGGAGGCCGAAATGTGGCAAGAGCTTACACGACAGGAAACAATGAAAGAAAGGGGTATGTTGGGTCTCTCCCCTGCTGCAACAAGTGCAGGTTGCACCATGAAGGGTTGTGTACTATAAGGTGTGGAAACTTTAAGAATGTTGGGCACCTGACTAGGGATTGTAGGGCTGCTGTTGCTCCAAACACTTAGAGGGTTGCAGTTGGGAATCAGTCGGGTGTTATTTGTTATGAGTGTAGGAGACCAGGACATTTTAGGAAGGATTGTCCTAAGTTGAGGAATCAGTTTCGTAGAAACCAGACAAGAAACAAGAATGGAAACCATACTGGAGGTAATGAAGCTACAGCGAAGGCCTATGCCATTGGAGGAGGAGGAACAAACCCTGATTCCAACATTGTCACGGGTACGTTTCTTCTCAATAACTGTTATGCTTCCATGTTATTCGATTCAGGTGCCGATAGAAGTTTTGTGTCGTCTACCTTTAGTGCTTTGCTTGATGTTGCACCATCCACTCTAGACACTAGTTATGCCATAGAACTTGCGGATGGAAGAATTTCAGAAAAAAATGTTGTTCTTAAAGGTTGCACATTAGGATTATTAGGCCATCCGTTCGACATAGATCTAATGCCCGTAGAACTTGGTAGCTTCGACGTCATCATCGGTATGGATTGGTTGGCAAAATACCACGCGTTGATTGTTTGTGACGAGAAGGTCATCCGTATTCCTTATGGAGATGAAGTGTTGATTATCCGAGGTGATAATTATGAAGGAGGAAGTAAGCTGAACATCATATCGTGTACGAGGACCCAGAAGTATATTGAGAAAGGATGTCAAGTATACCTAGCGCAAGTTACATCCAAGAAGGCTGAGGATAAGTCAGAGGAGAAGCGACTTGAGGACGTGCCAATCGTACAGGAATTTCAGGAATTCTTTCCAGAAAACTTGCCTGGACTGCCACCTGCTCGACAAGTTGAATTTCAAATCGACTTATTCCCCGGTGTTGCACCTGTAGCACGAGCCCCATATCGATTAGCACCTGCCGAAATGCAAGAATTGTCTACTCAGTTGCAAGAACTTTTTGACAGAGGATTTATAAGACCCAGTTCCTCACCCTGGGGAGCACCGGTTTTGTTTGTCAAGAAGAAAGATGGTTCTTTTCGGATGTGTATCGACTACCGTGACCTAAACAAACTTACTATGAAGAACCGATACCCACTTCCGAGGATCGACGACTTGTTTGATCAACTGCAAGGGTCAAGAGTCTACTCTAAGATCGACCTGAGATCTGGTTATCATCAACTTAGAGTTCGTGATTAAGACATTTTAAAGATAGCATTTAGGACTCGATATGGTCACTACGAGTTCCAAGTAATGCCTTTTGGCTTGACTAACGCACCGGCAGTATTCATGGATTTGATTAATCAGGTGTGGAAACCGTATCTGGATAGATTCGTGATCGTATTCATCGATGATATTTTGATTTACTCCAAGAGCATAAAGGAGCACGAAGGACACCTTAAGTTGATTTTGAAGTTATTGAAGGAGGAAGAATTGTACGCTAAGTTTTCAAAGTGTGAGTTTTGGCTGTCGAAGGTACAATTTCTTGGTCACGTGATTGATAGTGAAGGCATTCACGTTGATCCTGCTAAGATTTAGTCAATCAAGGATTAGGAGTCACCCAAAACACTAACCGAAATTCATCAATTTTTAGGTTTGGCCGGTTACTACCGACGATTTATCGAAGGTTTCTCAAAAATTGCTAGACCTATGACGAAGTTGACTCAGAAAAGTATGAAGTTTGATTAGGGAGAAAAGGCAATTGCTGTGTTTCAGCTGTTGAAACAAAAACTGTGTAGTGCGCCGATTTTGGCTTTACGTGAGGGAAGTGAGAACTTCGTGGTATACTGCGATGCTTCGCATAAAGGGTTGGGCGCGGTTTTGATGCAGAGAGAGATGGTCATAGCCTACGCATCCCGCCAACTCAAGGTTCACGAGAAGAACTATACTATACACGACCTGGAGCTTGGTGCAGTTGTGTTTGCCTTGAAGATGTGGAGACACTATCTGTACGGTAGAAAGTGCGTTGTGTTTACTGATCACAAGAGTTTGCAACACATTCTTGATCAGAAGGAGCTGAACATGAGACAACGACGTTGGTTAGAGTTGTTGAGCGACTACAACTGTGAGATTCGATATCACCCAGAAAAAGCGAACGTAGTGGCTGATGCCTTAAGCCGAAAGGAAAAAAGTAAGCTACTACGAGTTCGAGCCTTAGTTATGACTATAGGGTTAAACCTTCCTAAGCAGATTTTGAATGCTCAATCGGAAGCCAAAAAATAAGAGAACTTCATCAACGAAGATTTGCATGGCATGATTAATAAGCTAGAACCACGTGCTGACAGAAAGTTATGTTTGAACAATCGAAGTTGGATTTCGTGTTTTGGTGACCTGAGAGCTTTAATTATGCATGAATCCCATAAGTCAAAGTATTCCAATCATCCTGGATCAGATAAGATGTACCAAGACCTTAAGAAGTTGTATTGGTGGCCCAACATGAAAGCAGAAATTGCCACGTATGTCAGCAAGTGTTTAACGTGTGCTAAAGTTAAGATAGAATATCAGAAACCGTCTGGTTTGTTGGTTCAACCAGAGATCCCACAGAGGAAATAGGAGAATATAACAATGGACTTTGTGACTAAGTTAGCAAAGACGACAGCCGGTCAAGACACGATTTGGGTAATCGTTGATTTTCTCACTAAGTCTGCTCATTTCTTGCCTATGTGGGAAGATGACACGTTGGAGAAGTTGACGAGACAATACTTGAAGGATGTAGTCTCAAGGCATGGAGTGATAGTTTCGATCATCTCTGATCGTGATGGGAGATTTACTTCACATTTTTAGAAGTCCCTTAATAAAGCATTAGGTACTCGATTGGATATGAGTACAGCTTACCATCTACAGACCGATGGTCAGAGTGAGAGAACCATTCAGACTTTGGAGGACATGTTACGTGCCTGTGTACTCGACTTTGGAAAAGGTTGGGATAAACACTTACCATTGGTAGAATTTTCATATAACAACAGTTACCATACCAGCATTAAGGCTGCTCTGTTTGATGCGTTGTATGGACGCAAGTGTCGATCACCTATCTGATGGGCTGAAGTTGGAAATACTCAGCTCACTGGCCCAGAGATCATCCATGAGATAACCGAGAAAATAGTACAAATCAAGAACCGTATCCAAGCCGCCCGTGATCGTCAGAAGAGCTATGCCGACGTAAGACGAAAACCTCTTGAGTTTTAAGTAGGAGATAAGGTCATGTTGAAAGTATCACCATGGAAAGGGGTGATACGTTTTGGCAAACGGGGAAAGTTGAACCCTCGTTATATTGGACCTTTTAAGATCATTGCTAAAGTAGGAACCATTGCTTATCGACTTGAACTCCCAGAGAAGTTGAGTAGAGTTCATAGTACGTTTCACGTCTCGAAATTAAAGAAATGCATGGCTGAGGAACCACTTGCTATACTGTTAGATATTAGAAAAAGACTCGGTCACCCCATGTATTTTACTGTTTATTATAGCTCGTAGTTTAATAGTTAATAGTACGTTTTTCGGTTTTAAGTCGGGTACGAATACCCGGTATATTGTAAGTACTATATATAGCCTCTTCCAACTTTAGAAGAGGCAAGCTAGTCATTATTTTACTTTCATAAGAAAACACTTTCTCTCTCTAGAATATTCTCTCTCAAGTGTTTCTCTCTCTAGAAACTAGCCAAATCCAAGAATCGACCCCGTGTTATGATATAGGATATACCACAATTGGTATCAGAGCTAATGGGATGATTAGATCGTGTGTATGTGCGATTTCTTGCTTGATTTAGATCGAAAAGTGTACCTTTGAAGGCACTAGCTCGTTTTTTGAAGATCTCCGAATTTTGTTGTTTGTATTGATAAAGTTTGGGTGTTTCTAGTAGCTATTACCTTATGGTATTAATTTTTTGTGATGCCGTTACTCGATTCGTTGTTTACGTGTTACGTGTTTTAATTTAACTACACTTTGTTGTGCATGCATACTTGGAAATTAATTCATCAACTAGCATTAGTGATCCTAGAATGTGGGAAATTATTTTTGGTTCCCTTCCATGGGCTTATAACCGGCTATGCATGTATATACATGCATAGGATTCAAAATTTGAACATTTTTCCTAGACATGGTTGCATGAAACATGGAAAAGGACTAGTACTAACTCTCTTTTGATCAGCGGATCGTTTTGGTCCCCCTTCCTTGTCCCCTAATCGACGGCACACACTAGTGTATGTGTGTGTGTGTGATTTTTGTTGATATAAACCCTCACTTCTCATCTCATTCTTCACACACCAAAAATACACTCTCTTGTGTTTTTCCTCCAAAAACACACATTCATCTTCTCTTTCTTTTCTCTCTTTGCAAACCAAACACACACCCAAATCCACACAATTTAATCTTTGATCAACCATTTTGAAGATAATATTGTTCGAGTTGATTGTTATTACCATCCGGGTATTTTGTAAACCAACGTTAGGATGTTGTACTTAGTTTCTATTCCCTTTCGCCATGTTTCCTTGAAAGTCATATTTTACTTTTTCATAAAAGATTTGAACTTTTGCGTTCGTAGATCATTCTGAACAAGGTGTAACAAAGCGGATCGTATGAAAAATCTTATCTATTTTTCTATAAAACTACAGTCTTTAAGTTTAATCTTTTTGTTTAAAATGGAAGAACAAAAAAAGTATTGTACTATTATGCATAAAAGTTCGTTGTACTATTTAAGATAGTATAAATATTGCTAATATTTACGGCTATATCAATTGTATTAAGATTTTATCGTATAATTAAGTGTTAAATATTTTCGGCGAAGAAGGATTAGATAGATGTTGTAATTGTTGTAAGCCGTAATTGAATGTCAAAAACTGGTTTAGTTTAAGAACGGATTGTTGCATAATTGGGTGTTGATCGAAAATATAATCGGATATTCTTTCGAATCAATTTAAGATGACTTTTGAAAAAACGGATATTTTCACGAGTCCTGAGGTTTGATAAAAAATGGAAAGTCGATATTTTTAGAAGGTCATTCCGTGAAATTTAGTACTTAAATAAAAGCCGTCGACAATATACTTTTATTATCAAACTTATGATCACATATGAAGAAAAACGTAAGTGTCGAGTTTTTAGGTCAACATTTTTAGTTTAATGAGTCAACGTTGATGTGTCGGGACACTAAAAGACGAAGTACACTAAAAGATGAAATACACTAAAAGACGAAATGTACTAAAAGACGAAATACACTAAAAGACGAAATGCACTAAAAGACAAAATACACTAAAAGACAAAATGCACTAAAAGACGAAATATACTAAAAGATGAAATACAGTAAAAGATGAAATGCACTAAAAGACAGAATACACTAAAAGACAAAATACACCAAAAGACAAAATACACTAAAAGACAAAATATACTAAAAGACGAAATGTACTAAAAGATGAAATACACTAAAAGACAAAATACACTAAAAGATGAAATACACTAAAGGACGAAATATTTTCTAAGATGTTTTGAATGTGTCCGAGACTCCGAGTAATTCAAAACTTATAACTTCCGAAAGTACGTATTAAAAAGGGTTACGCCGTGTCTACTCGTGCTCGGATGATCAGTTCTTGCATTAAGCGTTATTCGTTGTACATCGTTCTTAAACGACGACTATTTGATATGTAACACCCCCAAATTGGGTTGCAGCGGAATAAGGTTCCGGGGCGTGTTACTTCTCAGATCAATAACACAAGATGTATATAGAACGACCAAAAAGTCGTTTAAAACTGATACATTGGATTTTAACAAAGTATTTGTTACATAAGCCGAAGCTTCACTTGTCCACTTGTTCAAAGTACAAAGATTTCTAGCACATACAGTTATACAAAATGTATTGCGACAAAATCTTTAATACAAAATTCCCAAATCAAACCACTAATGTACCCTTGTACCTCTTCATACGATCACCAAAAAACATTGCTTTATAAACGTCCAACAATAATGTTGGGTGTCAATTCCTAGGTTTGACTAAATCATACATATATAGGGGGTGTAGGACCAACAAGATTTCCCAAGTTGTATATAATGCAACAGATCAGACATCATATAAATGTAATTATCGTTGCTCTAACTCATGACACTGAAGCCTTTGACGTGTATGAAATACCAGATTAATCCCTACATCGCCCGTGGTGATGTTCTAACCAGCAACATCCTATAATTCGACATGTATACGATCGTTTAGGTCCAAGATAGCAATCACCCGAACGGGGTTGTCAACCAATAGATCTATTAAAAACATCGCGCTCAAATCCTCGCAATTGAACAGTTTATGATAATGGGCTCATGATATTGGTTTTATCGCTACTTAGCAACAAGTAAACATAACATGAATCTTAACCACTTGTGTCAAATTGTAAATCAATGCAGTGTTTTACACCCCTAAAAACTTTAATAAAACAAAAACAAGTAAAAGTGGGGACTATGAACTCACCTTGAGTGAGTAATGCCAAGTATATCACAAATAACGCGTCACACGAATCGATCAAATGCAACCCAATTAAATTAAGGTCGTAGAAGCACTAATTACATAAGTAACTCCTACCATGCATTTGTCCTAATAGCTAATCGACCATCTAAATGTTATGAGTGAAAACATGTTGTATAAATAAAAACGTTATATAAACATACTTTTGGTAAAACGACATAACTTTGCACGTTTCAAATCCGTTTCTTGCGTTTCTCATGCCCACTTTTCGTTTAAGATGGGATTTAATCGATATTTGACATTTTATAATTTTGATCCCCTGTGAACAAAACTTTACATAGTTTCACACCAGACAGAGTTTTGTATTTAAACGTATTTAGTTGTCCGTAAAACCCGTCAAAACCGGCGTATTTTATTCTTATAGCTCCGTTTTTAACGATTCTTTCGAGCACGATCTCGTAATTGAAAGTTCTATAAATTTATAAGGTTTACAAAAATATAACTTTCTATCATGAATAGTGTTTTTACTGTTCATAGTTTATAAAATTATTTTTATAAACTTTTAATTACCGAAACCCGCGAAGCTAGCAGATGCTCGTATCTCTCTGAGTCTGATCTAATATAAATCCGAAAAAATGCGATTCTATCATTTTGGAATTCCTTAAAAATGTGTTTTAGTTTATAAAAATATCAAAACTTGCTGTTGAAATAAATATTATAAAAGTTATTTTATAACACCTCATTTAATTAACGTATAACTCGTTTTTAACGTAACTTTTTCGTTATTAATCCGTTTGACAAGTTTCTTACCTTTTTGGAATCGTCGTGAAATGTATTATCTTATAAAAACATATTATAAGTATACATATACACGAATTTGGACAGAATGTTTTCATGACTTTGATAAGTCCATAGTTAACCCTTGTTTCCATTATTTACCACTTTTGTATTTCACCACAAGTCTTACACTTTATATATATGTATTATATCATATATATATATATATATATATATATATTAAGTCCATAGTCCATCAATGTCCTTTTTGTCCAACTTACCAAATTCTTAATAATACTAAATAAGTCATAACTTTATATAATAAGTCATTTTACCATAAGTTCATATGTAGCCATTTTCCTTATAAACCATAAGTGTACATGTTTTCTTATCATGATATAACCTCATTTTAATGATCTTATAACCTCAATATAAGTCCATAATTAACCTTAACTTGTCTTATGTATTTCTTTAACTTGAAACATATTATGAAACCATAAAAACCCTAATTAACCCACAATCATTTTTACACCAAAACAACTTAATACAATATTTCCTCATCCTTTTTAGTATGATATAAGTAATAACACCACATGTATATAAGTATACAAAATGACCATTACAAGTGAAAACTTCATTTTCATGAATAAAAACTTAAATGGTGATTCAACTAAAATAGATATAACATATGCATATCAATGAAAATTTACAAGAATATAAAGAGTTCTAGTAGACCTTAGGATGTGTGAAGATGATGATAAACAAATGCTAAACCCTTGTTTACCCCTAGAATCCAAGCTTTCACTTAAGAAAACCCTTGTTTTCTTAATAAAAACCCTAGATTCCTTTCACTTGATTAATACTTGGAAATGGTGATTCAATGCTTGGAAACACCTTAGAATATCTTAGGATGGATGTGTATAGATGTGTATAGGTTGTATAAAATTTTGTATGGATAGTTTATAGGGGGGAGGGTTGAGCCGTGGCTTATATGAGTGCCAAAGGGATGGTTTTTGCTTTTTGATAAGTGATATAAGAGTATGTATGATATCTCTCACTAGGTACTTGCATTATATGAGAGGTCTTGGTCAAAAAGGTGAAATAGAAGTCCAAGAGCAAGATGAGGGTTTCAAGGGTTCATGTCTTGAGTCAAAGTAACAAGGTATGGGTGGTTTAATTAACTAGTGAAGTACAAAGACCAAATTGACTAAGTTTTGATATTTCTTCGTATATTTTGAATCATATCCGGACTAATATAGATATATGTGATGTTTTTGAGTAAAATTTATGTATTGGGTATAAATGTGGGTATTTGTTGAAGCGTAGAAAAGTTTTGGTGGTTCCGGGAGTGCCTAAACGCATTTTATTGCGAAACGTAATCACTTTACGCAACCAATAAAAATAAAATGAACAAAGTTAATAATTATCCTCAAAATAATTACTTAACCCTTGCTTGATGTAAACATTTAATTGTTTGATGCCCGTTTACATTGAACGCTAATTTTTAACTTACGCGATTTAAACTTAATTCATGAAATCACAAGCAAACGCGTACAACACTAAAAATAAATAGTAGATTTATCGACGTCATCAATGACTTGAAAACACAGGGTGTTATATGATAGGTTGTCGCTAGAACCGTGAGATTCATTTTCACTTGATTGATTCCTTTTGATCCACTACCCGTATAAGGTGAGTTCATAGCCCCACTCTTTTACTCGATTGAATAAATGTTTTAATAACCTTGGGGTGAAAACATTGCTTGGTTTTTAAACTGGACAAGTGCTTTGCGTGAGATTTTCCCTGTTTATGTGTTGCCTAAGTAGTTGTTAGACCACTACTGCCTGAACTATCATGAACTGTCAATCTCTTGACTGGAGGACTGGTCGAGGGAGCGCGAATAAATAAATAGATCTATTGGGACTACTTATCCCTATCTGGGTGAGTAGCGCTCACTACCCACGGGGCACCTGATAAACGAATATATGTCATGTCGTACTGGTTAGGTTGTCTTTGGTCGGATACTTGGAAGGGCAAACAAATACTTATAACAATGTACATGATATCTTGCGTAATTAGCTTCAGTGTCATGAGCTTAGTGCAACGTAAATACTTTTTATGTGAAGTTGTATCTGTTATAACGCATACGTTTTGATATCTTGTGGTCCCTATAACACGTTTGAACTAAACCAAAGAATTCACTCAACTATATGTTGACGTTGTTAGCAGGTTTTTCTCAGGTGCTTAGCATGGATGCTGTTGATTGACTTATGTGAAGTCTATTTGCTTGTACCGGTTTACTAGAGATTTATCTATGTCTGAACTTATTTAAGCTTTCACATTTTAACTTTGAATCTTTTAAATTTAATCGATGTAAAACTTATTATTATTATTTTAAAACTTTGCAACGGTGTTTATTTTTCAAAACGTACCCTTAGAGGTCGTTCTTTATGCTTTGTACTTGAGATGCTCAATAAAGTCACGCCTCCAGACACGTATTCCGCCTATGTCCAGGCCCTGTCTGGGGGTGTGACAACTTGCTATGTGCAAAATAGGGTATTAGTAACTAAGCCTCATAACAAGACCCCTTATGAACTTTTTCTTGGTAGAAAATCACCTTTTGCCTTTATGAAACCATTTGGGTGTCCTATTACAATTCCTCAATACATAAATCACTTCGGCAAGTTTGATGTAAGGTGTGATGAAGTGATTCTTTGTTGATACTTAATCAATAGTAAAGCATTTAGAGTATTCAATAATAGAACTAGGATAGTTGAAGAGAACCTGCATATCCAGTTTAGTGAGAATACACCTAATATTGTAGGAAGTAGACTAAATTGGCTTTTTGATATTAATGCACTAACAAAGTCAATGAATTACAAGCTAGTTGTTGCAGGAAATCAGTCTAATGGTAATGCAGGTACAAAAGCATGTGATGATGCAAGTAAAGCTAGAATGGTAACAGTACTTGGCAATGATTACATTATATTACCATTCTGGACTGCTGATCTACCATTCTCTTAATTTTCAAAGAGTTCTCCTAATGCTGGATTCAAACCTTCAGGAGATGATGAAATGAAGGGTACTAAAGTACTAGGAAAAGAAGGTTGTGATCCAAGAAAAGATAGTGAAAGTATTGATCAAGAGAAGGATGATAATGTTAACAACACTAACAATGTTAATGCTGCTAGCACAAATGAAGTTAATGTTGTTGGTGGAAAAATAAGCATTAAACTTTCAGATGATCCAAATATGCCTGTTTTGGAAGAAATAAGCATATTTGACCTCTCAAGAGATAATGAAGATGTTGGTGTAGAGGCTCACATGAACAATTTAGATACAACAAACCAAGTCAGCCCTATTCCAACTACAAGAATTTAGAAATATCATCCTCTCAATCAAGTGATTGGAGATTTGCAATCAGCTACACAAACGAGAAACATGTCTAAGAATTTGAAGGAACATAGGTTTATTAGTACTATTCAACAAAGAACAAACCATAAAGACCTTTAAAACTGCTTGTTTTCTTGCTTTTTATCACAGGAAGAACCTAAAAAGGCAATTCATGCATTGAAGGATCCAAGCTAGATAGAGGCTATGTAGTAAGAGCTTCTACAATTCAAGTTACAAGAAGTTTGGACTTTGGTGGATTTACCAAATGGAAAAAGGGCTATAGGCACTAAATGTGTTTTTAATAATTAAAAGGATGAAAGAGGAATTAAGATAAGAAATAAAGCAAGATTGGTTGCTCAAGGGTACACACAAGAAGAAGGGATTGACTATGATGAAGTCTTTGCCCCTGTTGCAAGAATTGAAGCAATTAGGCTATTCTTAGCCTATGCCTCATTTAAAGACTTTGTGGTGTACCAGATGGATGTTAAGAGTGCTTTTCTTTATGGTAAGATTGAAGAGGAAGTCTATGTTTGTCAACCACCAGGATTTGAAGATCCAGACTTCCCTGACAGAGTATACAAAGTAGAAAAGGCACTTTATGGACTGCATCAAGCTCCCAGAGCTTGGTATGAAACCTTGTCAACTTATTTGTTGGACAATGGGTTTCAGAGAGGAAAGATAGACAAGACTTTGTTTATCAGAAGGGACAAAGGTGATATTATGTTAGTTCAGTTGTTTGAGATGATATCATATTTGGCTCTACAAAGAAGTCATTATGCACAGAGTTTGAGAAGATGATGCATAAGAAGTTTCAAATGAGTTCTATGGGTGAACTCACATTCTTCTTAGGACTGCAAGTAAAGCAGAAGGAGGATGGGATTTTTATCAATCAAGACAAGTATGTGACTGAGATTTTGAAGAAATTTGGTTTTACTGATGTCAAGACAGCAAGCACACCTATGGAAACTCAAAAGCCTTTGCTCAAGGATGCAGATGGTGAAGAAGTGGATGTTCATTTATATAGATCAACGATTGGTTTCATGATGTATCGTTACTTCTCAGACCTGTATTATGTTATGCAGTTGTGTGCAGTGAAGATACCAATGTAACCCAAAAAGTGTCACATTATCAAGCTCGTGAAAGAATTTTTAGGTACTTAAAGGTCAACCAAAAATTAGGCCTTTAGTATCCAAAAGATTCTACCTTTGATTTGGTAGCATAACACTTGATAGTGTTATGCTGGAGCAAGCTTGGATAGGAAAGTTCTACAACAGGTGGTTGTCAATTTCTTGGGTTGTAGGTTTGATTTCTTGGCAATGCAAGAAGCAGATTGTGGTGCTAATTCCACAACAGAGGTTGATTTGTAGCTGCTTCAGTTGATGTGGTCAAGTGCGTTGGTTTCAAAAATCAATTGCTTGTTATGGGTATAAATTTATGATACAAAGATCATAATATTGATAATGAAGAAGTACTATAGCATAGTTAAGAACCCTGTTTTTCATTAAAAACAATGGCACATGAGTTAGAATCTACTTTATCCGAGTTCCAATGAAAAGAAGTTTTAATTAAATGATTCAGATAATTCTTGACATGAATGTTGCATGATTTGCTTTCAAAAGCATTTGTTGTAAGTAGATTTTAATTTTAATTGCTAGTATTAGAATGATCATTCTTTTAAAGTCTTGATTATGTAAATGGTGTGTGAAAACAAAAAGAGGAGATGTGTGTTTAAAACAGATAGAGAGATTTGGTGAGGTATAAGAATTGAGAAAATTGTGAGTTGAAAAATGAAAGTGTAGGATGTGTGATAAAAAAGATAGAGTGATTTGGTGAGTACAAGGAATGAAAGAATTTCTGTGTGTTGAAAAACGAAAGAGAATTGTTTTTAAAAAACAAAAGAGAGAAGTGTGAGTAAAAAGAATTGAGAGAAATCAAAAACAGACAGAGAGATTTTGTGAGCTAAAATGTAAATTTGTTGATGGAAAAACTAATTAGAATGGAATTGGAGTTAATGCTGGTGACTCAAAATTAATGCTGCTAGGCATAAACTTAATACTGCTAGTAAAAGTTAATGCTGTAGCAGTAAAATTACTGCTGTGTTTGAAAGTTAATGCTGCTAGGGCATAAACTTATACTGCTGTTGGTAAGTTTAATGCTGCTAGGCATAAACTTACTACTGTTGTTGAAAGTTAATGCTGCTAGGCATAACTTACAACTGCTGGTGAACGTTAATGCTGTTGAGGGTAGTTTTATAAATACTTTGATTAAGGGTTTCATTCACTCATTTAATCGATTTTATTCAATTATATACTCTCTAATCATAAACCCTAACTTAATTTCATCATTCATCCACTCAAAACCCAACACAACTGTCGACCCTTACAGTTGCTTGATACTCACAATTTAGTCGCATTTTTGGCTAAACCCACTGAAAGTGAGGGATTTGAACAAGTTGTTGATTTTCTGAATGCACACACCATAAAGTATGCTTTAACCGTTAATCCCACTATATATACTTCGTGTATTGAACAATTTTAGGCTACTGTCAAGGTAAAAACGGTCAATGGGGAACAACAGTTACAAGCCCTAGTGGATGTGAAGAAGATAGTTGTTATTGAAGCATATGTTAGTAAGTGGACCTTTAATTGGATGATGAGGAAGGTACGGATTGCTTGCCTAATGCTACCATTTTTTAAGAACTTACAAGAATGGGGTATGAAAAACTTTCTCAAAAGCTAACTTTCTATAAGGCATTCTTTTCCCCTTAATGGAAATTCCTTATTCATATAATTTTGCAATGCCTAAGTGCTAAAAACTACTGACATGAATGAATAGTTAGCACTATGGCTTCTGCTATTATATGTTAGCCACAAACCAAAAGTTTAACCTTTTCCATGTATTTTTTTGAATGCATGGTGAAGAAGTTGGATAATGTTGGTAAAAATTCTTGATGTATCCAAGGTTTATACAAGTATTTTTAGATAATCAATTTGAGGGTGATGTCAGTCACAAGAGGATTTATGTTACACCTCTCACACAAAGAAGATTTTTGCTAACATGAGAAGGCATGGAAAAGAATTTTCTGGTTAGAGTAACAACCATTATTTCCAACAATGGTGGGTTCAAGCTACTTGAATAATTGGTGATGGTTCAGTAAACTGCCAACTAATCCCATCACACACTATCAAACCATCATCATACTCACCTCCAACGAAAACAAAAAATCTAGGAGGACATAAGGGAAGGACTTTAGGTACCTCAGCTCTAGTGTTCCTAGTGATCCTACAAATGTAGCAGATGAGGCTGTCAATGAGGAGCCTAGTATGCAACTTAAGGAATTGATAGATTTTTGTACCAAATTACAACAAAGACCTGGAGAACACAAAGACTGCTCAAGCTCAAGAGATTACAAGTTTTAAAGAAAAAGAGTCAAGAAGTTATGAAGAAAGAGGGTCAAGAACTCATAAGATCAGAAAATTATACAAGGTTGGTAGATCTACAAGAGTAGTTTCTTCTAATGAAGCTAGTTTGGGTGATCAGGAGGATGCATCCAAACAGAGGAAGAAAATTCATGATATTGATGATGATGAAGACATCACCCTAGAGAATGTTCATGATGATGATATAATGTTTGATGTGAGTGATCTTGCTGGTGAAGAAGTGTTTGTTGAAAAAGAAGTTCATGTTAAAGAAGTTAGTGCTGTTGGTCAAGTTAATACTGCTACTGTTTTGTACTGCTAGTACAATTCTAGTTAGTGCTGCTACAATAACTGAAGATGAAATTACTTTGGCTCAAGCACTGACAGAGTTAAAGAGTGCTAAACCTACAACATTGCTAGCACAAGACCCGAGGCTAAAGGGCTTGTTATTCATGAAGAGGAGCAAGCAACTACACCAACAATTTCTTCTCAACAACCATCACAGGTCAAGGTTCAAGACAAGGGTAAAGGAATTTTAGTTGAAGAATTGTAAGAGTTATATAGAAGAAGATCAAAATGAGACTTAATGAAGAACTTGCATTCAAGCTACAAGCTGAAGAAGAAGAAGAAGAAGAAGAAGACTTGCAAGGGAAAAAGATGAAGCCAGTGTTGCTTTAACTAAAGAATGGAATGGCATTCAAGCAAAGATTAAGACTGATCAGTTATTAGCTGAAAGATTGCAGGTAAGAGAACAAGAAGATTTAACCATTAAAGAAAGGGCTAAATTGTTTCAACAACTCTTGGAGAAAGACAGAAAATTCTTTTGATAGCAAAAGAGCCAGAAAAGATAGGAATAGACCACCAACTAGAGGCTCAACAAGGAGTCTTATGTGTACTTAATAGAAGATATGCAGGATACGGAAGCCCAAAGACTTAAAGAACAAGTCCTTTTCCAATATTCAAGAATTATTTGACAAAGCTTTCAAGAGGGTGAACACCTTTATTAACTTCATAACAGAGTTGGTGGAAGGCACTGAAATGGAAGAAAGTTTTAAGAAAGTAGAAGTAATGGAAGAAAGTTCCAAAAGAGCAGAGATAGCACAAGAAAGCAATTCAAAAAGAGTAGGAGATGAGCTAGAACAAGAGAATGCAAAGAAGCAGAAAGCTAAGATGAAAGAGTTCATGAAAATTATTCCTGATGAAGAGGAAGTAGCAGTTGATGCTATATCTTTTAGTTTTATTCACTCAAGTATTGTTGACTGGATGATTTGTTTAAGTAGAAGATCAGCTTACTATTCAAATTATATAGCAGATGATGGAAGTTAAAGTGGTACTCAGCCTTTATTCAGAGCTTAAAAGCTTTGACATGGAAGATTTAGAAACTTTGTGGAAATTGGTTAAAGCTAAGCATGGGTATACAAGGCCAGAGGAGGGCAATGAGAGAGTGCTATGGGGTGATCTTAAGACAATGTTTGAACATCATGTAGAAGATGCAGTATGGAGGAATCTACGAGAAAGCAAAGTGTTGGTTTGGAAGCTATTTGATTCATGTGGAGTACACTTTGTGAGGTTTCAAAATCTGGCAGTCTTTTTTGTTGTAGTAGAGATGAGATATCCCTATTACACATGCTACAATCACGAGATTGCTGAATTAAGAGCGGCAACTGATCATTGGATGAAATGTGTTATAGCTTTCTTAAGTCATCAACAAAGCAACTCAAGAATCAATGAAGTGTTTGGAAGCATCCTCTTGGTGATTAATGAAGCTTTTAATAAATGTTAGGAATTTTGTAATAGTTAGTTACTACTAGTAGGTATGTAGTTCCTACTGGTAAAGTAAAAAGTTCTTGCTGGTAGTGTAGTTCCTACTAATAAGGATAATGGTATAGTTAGTACTGGTAGGTCAAAAGTTATTCCTGCTGGTAGTACAATATTATTCCTGGTAGTATTATGCTTACTCTGGGTTGTTAGTAAAGTTAGTTAGTGATAGGGATATGCATGAGATATCCTAGGAAGTGATAACACTTATCACTTTAGCTTTTAGTTAGGGTTTCATGGGTATTTAAGAAACTTACGGCTTGGATGAATGTAACTGATTGATCGATCAGAAAAACACTTTCATTATCAATAGAAAAATTACATAGAGGTGTTGTTTTTAGTAATTCTTTAACTCTGTTGTTTATAATCCACGTAAACAAATAGTTTCATTTGTTAGAGTCTATCATAGGTTGCTTGTGATTACATTATGGGCTCTTTACCTTAACATAGCGTGAAGATCTTAATCTCAGGGCTGTGGTCTCATTAAAAGTGGTATCAGAGCCTGGAGAGGACGCCTCTGTTCTAGAAAATTTATCTATTCGTACTCATTAAAAACTAACTATACAATGTCTTCACAAAATCCATCTCAAACAACACCCTATGCCATTCTCCGATCAGTTTCTTCATTCACTTTTCCCATCAACATACTGTACCTGTGTTCTCAGCGTTAACTTATGAACAGTCTTTGAGTCTCCAAATCATACTCTAACCTCAGCAACTAACCCAGTCTCGCAACTCACAAAAATATCTCACAAACCACTGTCTAAAACAATAATGCCAAATGTCCTTTCTTAAGAAGGAAGAATATGAGTCGTGGGCAATGAAGTGGAGTTTGTATTAGATTCACGAACAATGATCACACTTGTGGACCATTGTTCTAAATGGAATACAGCAGGAAAAGGACAGGAGAGATCAAAAGGAAATATTATGATTATTCCTCCTGTTTTGTTGAAGAACACATTGCTGTTCTAAGAGAGACAAAAAGCAAGAACTAATTGCTTCAGTTCTCTTCACTTGAGGATCATATGGCTGACTTTCACCATCTAGATGATGCCAAGGGATATTTTGGGTGGCCTGTCAAAGCCAGATTTGGGAGTGAGTGTAATGATGAGTCTAAGAAAATGAGGGGAATTCTAATGATTATGCAGAGTTTTTCAGAATTTAGGGGGATATGAATCAGGGGTTTGCTTAAGGGGCTATGACTGGTTTCAGAAGATTTGAGTCAATCAATCGATGCAAGCTAAGCCAAGACAATGAAGATTGTAACATGAAGTTTCTAACAGAGCACTTCACCTTCTTGGTACAGGTGGCCTTCACTCTTATAACAAAGGAGTGGTTTGATTATTAAGCTTTGATGATCTTTACAAAGCTTAGGACTCTTGAAATTGATGTGAAGGGTGGCTCAAGTTTTGATTCAAGAGTCACTTATGGCCTTCCCTTAACATTCAGACTTTTATTTGTGCTGCTAGCACTAATTCAAAAGATGTCATATCCTGTATCAAATCCCTTCAAACCACTTTTATTCTGCTTCTTTCAAGTCGTACTGCTTTCTTAGCAATGTGATGGGAATATGTTTCTCCATTCTTTGTTGATGTAAGTGATACAACAAAGCAGCTCACTTATGAAGATTTTGATAATTGGGAAATTGATTTGAGCGAATTTGACATCAAATGGGCATATTGGCATGCTCTATGTTAGGATTATAGATTTGAAAAGAAAGCTAGGGCGGAGAAAGATGAAGTTTTATAACTAAGGATGCTGCAAGGTTTGACATATTAAAAGGTCAAATGGTATATATGCTAAGAGTTGGTCACTTTGACTAGGGAATGTACAGGAAAACAGTTGGATTCTAATGCAAATGGTACTCTTCATTTCAAAACTGAAGGGAGCTAGATAAGACTGAAGAACCCAAAGGCCTTGTTGTCTCTATTGATTCTTGTTAAACTGGTCAGATCATGAAGGTGAAGATGTGGAAAATGGTGCTGCTCAAGTATATGGGATGATTGCTGGAGCTGAGGAAGATGCTACTGGTAATGCTACTGGTAATACTACTGGTGATGTTGCTGATGATGTTTCTAATGCTGCTGCTGAATTTGCCCTCATGGGTATCTCTTCTCAGGTACAAACTTGTCCTTTGGTTGTGAACAACTATATGCTGAACTTATATAGGAATTTGACAAATGTTGAAGTTAATACAATGAGTGTTATATTTCAGGTTAAGACATATAAAAAGTACTTTACAAAACGTTAGGAATAACAGAAGGCGATGGTACCAAATGTTATTCAGCTAGCTTTAGAGAAAGAATTAGAATCTTAACTGCTAATTTAGAAAACACAACAAACATGTTAAAATATACCGAGAAACTGAATGAACAGGCTAAACTTGAAAAAATGATGATAAGGTTAAACTTGAGGAGTCTAAGGCAAGGTTTGACAAATGGAAGGGGACTCTTCCAAAATCCGGACAAATGGATCCATAGCTCCTGCCTCAGGATACAATTTTGGTTTAGGATTTAGAGAAACTTTTTGGAATCAGATGAGTTGTTTGATCCTCTGCCCTAGCATCTTTGACACAAACACCTGAAGATGTTGAGTGAGAAATACCTCTCTATGACAGTTTGTTCAAGATGTTGGATTGCATGCTGTTCCTCATCCTATAACAGGAACTTTCATGCCTACCTTCCAAACATTCCTGACCTTGAATGATTACAACGTTTACCTATGGTTCAAAGTCCAATAATTATTTTGAAACTAACTCTGTATCTAATGACTTTGTCTCTTGTGATAACAGTGACAAGTCTTCAGACTCAGAGACCACTGACTTTGCATCTTCAAGTTCTCCTTTGTGTTTCAAGTGTCAGTACCCTCAAGCTTCCAAGACAATGATACCCTCAGCCTATGCACTAGTTCAGTTGACTTCAGCCAGATGTCAAAGACTGATGACCAACAATCAAATTCCACCAATGATGATTCTAGTTTTTCTTTTAAGGAGAATGAAAAACCTCCTAGGAATTTATGTAATAAGAGTGGAATAAACAGTAGGAGTCTGTGTAAAAGAAAGTCTTTTGGTTCTAAGACATGTTTTGTTTGTGGTAGTAAATTTCATTTGATAAAAGATTGTGATTCTTGAGAGAATGTTGGAATTGCATAATAATCCTATGTGGACTAATGTTGCAAATATTCCCTCATTTGTACCAAAAGCAGCATCTGTTCCTGCTGGTAGTAGGAATAGAACAACATCTGTTCCTGCTGGTAGTAGGAATATACCAACATCTGTTCTTGCTGGTAGTAGGAATTTATGAAACAACATCTGTTCGATGCTGGTAGTATGAATAGACCAACATATGTTCCTTCTTGCTAGAACATTTTCTGCTTTTTGAAAAATCATGCTGCTAGAACATGAAACAGCACCATACAAGTCAGATTATTTTCAAAACACTTTCATTAGGCATGGCTATTATAACCAACTGTATATGGATGAGGGTAGATGGGCGAACTGCTTGTTTTAAGCCCTCAGGCAACGGTTGTACTTGGAGAAATTCAAAGGCCATAATATGCAATGGGGATACAAGAACTATTTGGTGGATCTCATCAATTCTACATGGTTTACTATTAAATGAACCACAAGGTATGTCTAAGTCCAGTTAAGACTGGGGTCTCCCATGTTTATAATAATGTTGGTTGTTGTATTGTGTATTGTAGGTAATTCCTCAATAAGAATAGAGATTTTTGGAATTGTAGATAGTGGTTTGTTCCAGAAGCAAGACAAGGCAATAAAGGAGAAATTGGAATGAATTTGTGAAGATTGTAGGACGGTCACTGTGACTTTTGCGAGGTGGCAGATGGCAAAAATCACTGTAAAGGTCTATAGGACTTCCAATGAACTTTGGTGATTGTTTATTGTGTGGAAGAGCTCTTTAAAAACTTTAACTTGTTCTCTGTTTCACAAATTTTGTTGACACCAATGAACAAAGTCCTTTTCACTGATAAAGAGTGTCTTGTTCTCTCTAAGGAGTTCCAACTACCTGAGAATAGTCAGGTGGTTCTCAGAGTTCCAAGAAGGAACAATCTCTACTGCTTCAATTTGTCTGACATCCAACCTGAAAGAGATGTCACATGTTTGCTGGCAAAAGATCTTTGTTTGTGTCTACCAAATGGCATAGAAGGATGGCTCATGTGAACTTCAAAAACATGAACAAGCTGGCAAAGCATGGTTTAGTCAATGGACTACCCTCCAAACTCTTCACAAATGAGCACAATTGTGTTGCATGCAACAAAGGAAAGCAACACAAGGCTTCTTACAAGGCCATCACTGCTGTGAGCACCATTTCTGCTCTCTCTAGTTACTTTAATGGACCTTTTGGTCATAATTCATCAGAAGCATTGATCACAAGTACTACTCCTTGGTGGTATACATATGACTTAGCAGGTTTACTTGGGTTTTTCTTTTTGGGGAATAAGATGAAAACTATTTGGTATCCTTAAGGACTTTTATTACGTTTATTGGAAAACCAGTTAACTAAAAAGGTTAAAAGCCATAGGGTTGAGGACAATGGGACAGAGTTTAAAAATTCTAAATTATATTAAACTCTGTGGGTCAATGTGGGTCAAAAGGGATTAAAAGGGATTATAGTAATGCCAGAACCCCACAACAAAATGGGGTTGCTGAAAGAAAGAATAGAACCCTTATAGAGGCAGCAAGAACTATGCTTGCTGACTCTAAGTTACCTACCATGTTTTGGACAGAAGCAGTTAGTACTGCTTGTTATGTTTTGAACAGGGTTCTAGTGACTAAACCCCATAACAAGACACCTTATGAACTAGTGTCTGGGAAAGTTCCCAACATCAGTCATCTTAAACCTTTTGGGTGTCTTGTGACCATACTTAACACCAGTGACCACTTGGGAAAATTTGAGGGAAAAGCTGATGAAGGTTTTATTGTTGGGTATGCTGCTCATAGTAAGGCTTATAGGGTCTACAATTTATCCAGCAAAAAGATAGAAGAAACACTTAATCTGAGATATCTTGAAGATAAACCTAATGTTCAGGGTTTGGGTCATGAGTGGTATTTTGACCTTGACTATTTGACTGATTCTTTAGGTTATACTCGTTTCAAAACTAATCAACCTGCAGGTACCCAAGATACTAACATACATGCAGGTACACAAGATTATTCAGATTCAGAGTGTGATGAACAAGTAATTTTTGTTCCTTCTTTTCCTTCTAACTCTTTTTCAGGTCCTAAGGTTGATGAAGCTTCTGATATGGTAGAGAGCAGTTTAGATTATGCATAGGAACTTGCTAGGCTTCAAAAACAAGCATATGAAGCCAATGCTACAGCTGAGAAGCATCTGGGTCAAGCTGATCTTATAGCTAGTAGGAATAGGGTTCCTGCTGGTAAGGTTGATTCTGCTGCTGGTGTTTCTTATGGTCCTACTGAAACCTCTACTCCTGTTGTTAAACCTGTTCATACTTATGCACCATCATTTCCTCCTGGTCACTCATTGGGCTCAAGTGAACATTTTACAAGATATCCTTCTCCTTCTGACCTTGCAAACACCATGTCCTCATCTTTATAAATGGAGGACATACACCACCATCCTGACACTAGCATTTTCTCTTCCTCTTCATATGATGACGATTTTGGTGGTACTGTCACCAACTTAGCACCAAGTATTGTTGTTGATTCTGTTCCTACTAAGAGGGTGAACACAATTCATCCTTACTCACAGATACTTGGAGATCTCACTTCACCTGTTTAGACAAGAGGTACATTGAAGAAGTCTAAATTTGGTGCAAGTGCTTTTGTTAGCTATGTTCATGATCAACAAAGGAACACTCACACAGACTATTTACATTGTTTGTTTGCTTGTTTTCTATCACAACTTAAACCAAGCAGTGTTGATCAAGCTCTTAATGATCCTGCTTGGGTTGAAGCTATGCAAGAGGAGATGCAACAATTTATTAATCAGAAAGTATGGCAACTTGTCCCTCTACCAGATGGGAAAATTGCTATTGGGACAAAATGGATTCTGAAGAACAAAAGAGATGCCAGAGGTATAGTTGTAAGGAATAAAGCCAGGTTGGTAGCTCAAGGTCATAGGCAAGAGGAGGGTGATAAATGCTTAATTGTATATATTAAATACCCGGGATTTTGCCAAATAAAAGCCAGAAAATGCCAAAAGAATAGAAAA
>BQNB010111658.1:0-22307 GCA_026074375.1 Tanacetum coccineum | reverse complement strand
ATTCTGATCAAATAGAATTAGGGCTTGATGTGAATGTATAACCTTGTGAAAATAACATTGTTCTTTATTTAAATTCCGCTGCATATCTACATACTTTGTTATTTTCATAGGTTTGATAAACATGCTAAAAAGTCAACACAAAGGTTGAGTGAAATTCATAGGTTTGATAAACAGTTTGAATACAAGTCATAGTGTAAGAATTGTTTAAACACAATTATTATGTAAAATGATATTGTTGTTATACACCCAGTATTTGTAATAATTGCAACGAATACAATTTTCATAGTAACAGTGTATTACTGCGTTATTGTCTTGTTTGGTCTGATAGTCATAGTCTTTGGTCTTGTCTGGTATAGTATAGTCTGGTCTAAGCTCATGGCACACAAACTGACTAGTGTATATATATACCCAAAATGATGTGATATATATATAGAGATAATGGCCCTCGGTGTAGGTACTTGCCATATACCTATGAAATTCAAATATAGTGTGTTTGGTTACCTATCCGGCTAACACAAACAGGATTCGTCAATCCCGATAGATCTATCCACAATATTTGCGTTCACCCGTAAGTGATTAATGGTCCATGATAATGAGGGACTTTTGGCATATAGTAACTTAGACATTAATCGTAATGGTATATCATGATAGCATATAACTTGGAGAAACACTTGTATTCATGGTTTAGGCATGTATAAGTCTTTGAAAAGTAATCACATTGTTATAAGATAAACGAGTATGCAAAAGAGTTTGTAGCAAGCATGTATCCCCCTCGCGGGTTTAAAAATATAAAGACTTTAAAAGCGAGGCTATGAAATCTCACATAAGGATAAGACTATTCACAGTCTTGAAAGGTAAACATTCCGTTTGTTTCATGATAAAAATAGTTTTAGCATGTATCTCCCCCGCAGAGTTTATAAAACAGTTAAACAGAAATAGGGGTCATGAATCTCACCTTATAGGTAGATGCAATAAATTTATGACAGCGGACGACCTTATCACAATCTTATCCGGGGAATGTTGATATAGTAAAATGATAGTAAACAGCCACGTCACGCAACCTGAGTAAATATGTCAAGTCTTAGGAAGATTGTACTTTAGAACTTTGGTTTTAAGAGTTATGAGTTTGATTAGAGAGTTTGGAATTATTGTATCACCGTTCGGGCCATCATAATTCAGAAGTCATTCAGTAAACGTTTGAGGAGATAGGGAACTTTAAATTGTAAACCCAACAACTCAGTCAGAACGTAATACCAAGATGAAACCTCTTAATATGAAGCTCCCTAGTAATGTGATACGATATCATCGGTTTTAAGCGTTTTCTTCAATATTTGGAAATGTTAAGCACGCAAAGTGTTAATTAAAGTTATGTTGGGTAATGTTTTGAATATGATTTTATACTTGTTCAAAATGTTACATTTTAGACCCTAGGGTTTGAAAAGTGGCAGAATATACCCCTGAAGTTTGCACTTTTACGACTTTGGTCCTTCAACTTTAAAAGATATACCAAGTAAACCTTGGACTTTGGAAAGTGACATAATAGACCCCTATAGTTATAACTTTGATAAAATGACATTTTCAGTCCTTTTAGTTATAAGTTTCTGAAAGTTACGATATATACCCCTTGCATGGATTATAATTACAAAACATGTCCAAATTGCCATGCAAGCTTATTTTAACATTTCAAAAGATATTTATAAGTTATAATAAACTAAAATATGAAGATTTAACGCAACGCAAGTTTAAAATAACGATTCGTTAAGCTAGGAAGCAAAACGGGTCAAATTAGGGTTTTAAAACGTAAACGCGTGGGTTTTAAGTTCAAATTCCTTCATTAATCAATAAAGTGGTTATTTTAACATTAGTTAAGCATGCTAGGATAGATTATAACAATATTTAACCATTATAACATCTAGTTTTAAGAAAAACATGAAATTAGGGTTTCGGGTGTACGGTTTTGGATCAAAATGGAAATTGAGCATGAATTGAGTTATGAAACTTTAACAAGAGTTTATTTAGGATCATATGAACATTATAACGTTACATGAGCAGATTATAAGCTTAGAGAACCTGGTCTTAAGCTTATGGCTTAGAAATGGGTCGGAATCGGGACTTTTGACTTCGTACGCCTAATATAATGACTCTGAGGCTTCATTTTCTTCAGGACTTCACTTCTTGAATGTATTTTATGATCCTAGGATCATATGGGAGTAAAGAATTTCTTCCTTAAGGGTTATAGTGAGAAGATGCGGGGTGCGAGTTTGAATGAACACAAATGAGGTCTATTTATACCCATTTGAAGTAGCAAGGAGTAAGCAAAGGCTATGATCTGGTCTTGACATGTAATAGGTCTAGTGTATGATGTGTCTAAGCTATAAAATCAATGGTGGAGGTCTAGGATAGTAGATTGATGAGGTGTTTGTGTTTGGAGCTTGTCGCGACTGAAGAGAGAAAAAGAGAGGCCATGTGCTCTCATTTTTGACCAATGAATGGAATAATCTGGTGAATAAGCTGATTAAGGGATTCTAGAAGAGGTTCACATAAGTTATTTGCACTTGGAATGGTTTGAAATGGGTCAAAATTGAGTATGAAAGGGTTCGGGTCTGTTTTGGGTTCGTCAAGGGTTTCATATGTTTTCAAGCTCTATTTCATGTATAAATATGGATTGTTATTACATGTTCCCAAGGTTCTGATATTAGATGTATTAACAAGGGATTTAAGTAATTGGTTTGGTTAATAACGGGTTAGAATGAAGAATGGGGTTACGGGGTCCAACTAGGGCTCGTTTAGGGTTTTCTTGACTTTCTTTGCTTATAATTCGAATATTATTGATTGGGAAGGATGGAATACTGATCATTGGACTTATATAAAGGATTATCAATGAGGTTTGATCGTTGGTTTAAGTTAAAATGTTCGATAATTGAAAGAATAAGTTGTTGGTTAGATTAAGGTTTATATTGGATTCATTAGGGTTTTTAGGCTTTGATTCTTGCACATTGTTTTAAGTTAATTGATATATAATAATTTGTAACTTTATTATGAGTTTACAATGAGCTCTGGGTTGATTGTTCGGATTAAAAATGGGTTGAAAACGAGTAAACGGCGTCAAATGAATCACCAATTATGTACATTTTTAGGTTTCTTGGATTCGTGTTACGTACAAATGAAATAGGATGATGAAGTAATGATGAAATAATGATTGAATAGGATTGATATGATTGTAAAATAAGTTATTACAACTTATTTGAGTGTTGGTTGAGGTTTAAAAAAGGATAATAATTGATAAACGGGTCATGGTTTAGTATTTTGCTTGGGTTAGGGTTTTAGACTTTTGAATTAGGGTTTTGAGTGTAAATAGTGTGTAAGGCTTTGAAATAGATATATTCAGAGTTTACACATTGTAGGTATGAGTGATTAGTAGCTTGTACATAAGTGGTGGTGAAGAAATTGGAATGAAAATGGAGGTAATGGCTATTTTAGAGATCATGCTTAATGACTTGTATATTGAGCTTTTAAGGACTTGTACCTTTCTTTGGATAGAATGTATATTCATATGAGATGTTATGTTACTTGTATATATGCTTTAGTAGCTTTAATTCACTTTAGATATTAACCCTTCATGGAATTAGGGTTTAGAGGTATACGATAACGGTTTAAAGCCCGTTTTGATATAACGTTGTGAATAGTACATTATAGGAATAATGTACCTTGTAAAAAGAATATGATGATATTGACTTGACATGTTATGATGTTTGCTTGACATATATGAAGATAGGATTGCCATAGATAGGTTGCGTGAGCTCGTCTACTTTAGTTATGACATACTGAGATATATAAGTAATGTAATAAAGCGAAAAATTTCCCCGTACAATAAAGTATCCAATGATTAGAAAGAATGGACGATCAAGATCAAGAGGAGCGTTTAACAAACTTGAAGACCTAGAAGCATCCTTCTCTGGCTATAAATACGAGACCATCCTCACTCACATTGGAATTTGCTCATGAATAAGGAAAAGTTGCTTGAATTAGCTAAGATACCATTGAACGAGAATTGCTCGGCAATGCTCCTCAATATGCTCCCATAAAAGCTTGAAGGATCCCGGAAGTTCTTTGTTCCATGCAATTTACCTGGGAGTGGTTGTATGTACGCACTTCAGCCAATCTTGCGAGAGCATAAATCTTATGCCCTTTCAATCCCCCCCCCCCACAAGTTGGAAAAAGCTTTCTTTACCTGAACTTACCCCACCACTCGGATGACTCTAGAGTTAGCGGATCGTATCTATAACTCATCCATTAAAGATCGCCGAAGACGTTTAAGTCAAGGTGGGAAAGTTCTCTTTCCTACCGACTTTGTTGTTGTAGATTATGAAGCCGATCCTCGAGTACCTCTCATTCCGGGAGAATCCTTCTTAAGATCGGTCGTGCTTTAGTGATGTTTGATGAGAAGAAATAACCCTTTGGGTTGATAACGTATGCCATCACTTTTAATTATAGATCAATACGAGATACTCCTCTACAATGAAGTTGTAAACGAATTGACATCATTGATGAAAGTTTTGTGAGGAATATCTTCGGAATTAGCTTGGTTTTCTAATAATCTTTAGGATGGCATCCCCACCCCCGACGTCTGAGCCTCTTACTTCCGAATTCATTTTAGAAGAGATCGAAGCTTATCTCAAGGATGATTCGATTTCACCAGAAATTGATCATGCCGATTGCGATCCGGAGGGAGATATTTGCTTAATTGAAAAATTATTAAATAATGACCCGTTTCAACTCCCTCCGATGGACCTAAAGCAAGGAGAAATAATCAAGGCAAAACCTTCAATTGAAGAGCCTCCGGAATTAGAGTTAAAAGATTTACCATCTCATTTGGAATATGCTTACTTAGAAGAAAACGACAAGTTACCAGTGATTATTGCAAAAGGTTTAAAAGATGATGAAAAAGATGCTCTCTTAAAAGTGCTTAAATCACATAAACGGGCCATTGCATGGAAAATCACCGATATCAAGGGTATCGACCCTCGTTTTTGTACACACAAAATCTTGATGGAGGATGATTACAAACCCACAGTTCAAAGTCAAAGACGGGTTAACCCAAAAATTCACGAGGTAATCAAAAAGGAGGTCCTAAAACTTCTTGATGCCGGAATGATTTACCCGATCTCCGACAGCCCATGGGTTAGTCCAGTGCATTGTGTTCCAAAGAAAGGAGGAATAACCGTTGTTGCTAATGAAGAGAATGAATTAATTCCGACACGTTTAGTTACCGGGTGGAGAGTTTGTATCGACTATAGGAAATTAAATGAAGCGACTCGAAAAGATCATTTTCCATTGCCATTTATGGATCAAATGTTAGAAAGATTAGCCGGAAATGAGTTTTATTGTTTTCTAGATGGATTTTCAGGGTATTTTCAAATACCAATAGATCCCCAAGACCAAGAGAAAACTACTTTCACATGCCCGTATGGAACTTTCGCGTACCGTCGCATGCCATTTGGCTTGTGTAATGTCCGGTATTTCCAACGGTGTATGATTGGCAATATCCCATGATTTGTCGAAAAGACTATGGAAGTGTTTATGGATGCTTTCTCGGTTTTTGGGATAGTTTTGTTTCATGCCTATCCATTTTAGAAAAGATGCTAAAACAGGTATGAAGAACACGAATATTGTTCTTAATTGAGGAAGTGCAATTTATGTCGTAAAGAGGAATTGTGTTAGGACATAAATTACATAGTCGGGAATTGAGCGATAGTGTAAAAGTCGATGTTATCGCTAAGCTACCTCACCCGACTACCGTAAAAGGTGTTAGGAGTTTCCTAGGTCATGTGGTTTTTACCAGTCGTTTATCCAAGACTTTTCCATATAGCTAGAACGAGGGAACTTCACCTTCTTGAGAAGGAACACCGTTTGTGTTTTTCTCATAGGATGTATTGATGCTTTTGAGACTCTTAAAAAGAAGCTTACCGAAGCTCCAATCTTAGTTATCCCAGATTGGAACCTACCTTTCGAACTCATGTGTGATGCAAGTGATTTCGCGATTGGTGCGGTTTTAGGACAACGAAAGATGAAGCACTTTCAGCCTATACATTATGCTAGTAAGACAATGACTGAAGCTCAAGTCATTCCACTATGACGGAGAAAGAAATGCTTGTCGTAGTGTATGCTTTTGAAAAGTTGTAGGCCATATCTTGGTCTTATCTAAAAGCATAGTGTATATGGATCACTCGGGATCTAAGTACCTTATGATTAAACAAGATGCCATGCGAGGTTGGCTCGGTTGGGTTCTTTGCCTACAAGAATTTGATTATCACCATCCATGATAAAAAAGGAAGTGAGAACTCGCGGCCGATCATTTTTTCATAGACTTAAGAATCTTCCATAAGGATGTGTTAGAAAATAAAGACATAAATGAAAATTTTCCTTGAGAAAACTCTTGGTGTAATATCTAGTGGAAGTACCCCATGGTTTGCGGACTTTGCAAATTTCCATGCGGGGAATTTTATCATCAAAGGAATGACGACTCAACAAAAAAGGAAGTTTTTCAAGGACGTTAAACATTATTTCTGGGACGATCCCTATCTTTTTCGTATTTGTGCGGATCAAATCATTCGAAGGTGTGTGCATGTGCAGTAGTAATGATATTCTCAAAGTTGTCATGAAGGACCCATAGGGGGCCATCATAGTGCCAATCTCATGCTCGAAAGTATTGAGGCTGGTTTTCTTTTCTGGCCGACCATATATCGAGATGCCCATACTATGATCAAATCTTGTGATACGTGTCAAAGATCAAGGCAAAAATTTCACAACGAGATGAGATGCTCAAAACGCTATTCAAGTTTGTGAAATCTTTGATGTATGGGGTATCGATTTTATGGGACATTTATTAAATACACCTCTGTAGCCGTTGATTATCTTTCCGAAGTGGGTGGAAGCAAAGGCGCTCCCCACAAATGATGCTCTAGTTGTAGTTAAGTTTTTGAAAATCTTCTTTTTGCCCGATTCGGAACACCTTGGCTATTATTAGGCGATCTGCGGACCCATTTTTGTATGATCAATTTGCTAAAGTAATGTCTAAGTATAGGGTCACTCATCGTCTTGCTACCGCTTATCACCCCTCAAAAGTGCGGTCAAGTGGGATGTCCAGCGTGGTTTGAATCGTATTCTAAGTAAGGAATCGGTTGGTGAGAACCGTGCCTCATGGTCCGACAAACTAGATGACACTTTTTGGCATTTTGTGAATTGACCATTGTTGACCATGGGTTGACTTTTGATGACCTTTGCTAGAAAACTTCTGACTCTTGTGCACTCTATCCGTTCCCGTGTTCGTGTTTGTCCGGTTTTGACCGTTTTCTTGTGATTTTTGCAATATCCGTACCTACATATTCACAAACAACAAAATACACAAATACAAGCATATTTTTGCACATTTTGATCATTTAAATGTCATTTTTGATATACAAAAGATATGTGTTTTCTCACATATCAAAATTTCCCAAACTAAGTGATTGTAGTGTCCTCACGCAATATTATATGCCCTAAAACCAAATACCTCAAAACCTCCCCAAACTAAATCTTTGAAAAATAGCAAAGACTTTTGTGGGGAGAGTTAAGAAATCACAAACTTTAAAACACCTCATTTTCCCATTTTTCAAAACTTTTTCAATTTTATGATTTTTCTAATTTACAACTTACAACTTATTCATGTGTGACATAATGTATTGCTTTCATTATTCATTGATAACTTTTAGGATCATGAAACGAAAAGCACAAAAAGTGTCCAAATGGATAAATTCATCGTCCCTGACTTTCACCTCTCCAAGCCAAGCTTAAAAACAAGATCATTGTAAAATACAAGTTATGATGTTATCAACTTACTCATAAAAGTAATTGTGCATTTTACTTTCCTCCTTATTTCATAATTTTGTATCCTCAAGATTTTATTATTATTTTTATTGGTGACAAATAAATTATGCCCCTATTAATTATAAAGTAAACCTGGTTTTCTATACCATAATTAGCTTGAATTCCTTTACTAAATAAGTACAGATTTATGGTGAGAATACAGGTCCACATTAAGGTTATAATTTTTTTAGCATGGATTTAGGGGTTATCTTTTATTTGTCATCACAACAACTCTAACTTCGAGTCCAGAGATGGAGGCTTTATTTAGATTATACACCCGGAGTTGAAATTTGGATTTATTCTGTTATATTGAACATTATTAAAAACATCGGTCCTTTAGAAGGCTGCTATATCGGTTGTGAGCCGGCAAGATGCAGCAAACATATTTCAGACTCGTAATTTCTCGTACCTTTTAGAAGGCTGCAACATCGGTTGTGAGCCGGCAAGATGCATCAAACTTTTATCAGTCTCGGATTATTATAACTATGTGCCTTATTTAGAAGACTGCAACATCGGTTGTGAGCCGACACAGAGGCCAGTACAACTTTTTTTCTAGCCCACAATTTTTATTATTATTATTACCTCCACCCTTTAAACGACTACCACATCGGTTGTGAGCCGGCAAGAGGTAGTAGTCTTATTTCGGCTTCGGTTTATTACATAACTACTATTATTATAGCTAAATTTCAAGTCATGTTGAGTCTTGAAACAACTGCACACATCGGTATGCAAAGCGAATCATGGTCCAGGGTCTTATTTCCCACAACACTGACAAAACCTCGATGTATACCTTACTTTCACCAGAGGGTATCTTTACGAAGTGATTTAAACTAAGAATCGTAAAAAACCAAAGAAACTTTATTTATTCAGCAATTATATATAAGGTGAAAAGTAATGGGAAAAATAGCCACAATTTACACTTATGAGCCTTAAAGATAATTAAACTATTCTATGTTTAGCATCAAAACTTATACTCTACTTATCATTCTCTTGTTCTTAACAATTTAAATTTATAGAAAGTAACTCTGTGAATACCTTAGCTATTATAGATTCGATCTTCACATATTTAAAATCAATTATGAGAACTTGCAAAGTCTTGATTTTTTATTGCCAGACTTGCGTTTTATAGCTCCTTTAGCAAAAATCAATCTATCTATAGTTAAGGAGAAAGCTAAGATATAAAACCGGCCGGGTCAAAATTAACTTCTCGTTCTCTCCAATGGAAAACCTACATTTGTGTTAACTATTTTTTAATTCACTAAACTATTTATATTTTTCATTATCATTTTTCTACATAATTTTTTTATATGAACAATAAACTAGAAATTAAAAATTTAAAATTTTTGTGGGAAAACGGGGTACGTTAGAACAAAAGCAAAGGTAGGAAAGATCATATCGAAGATATACTTGGCCGAAACTTTTCAAAAGCATACACTACGGCAAGCATTTCTTTCTCCGTCGTAGTGTAATGAATTTGAAAAGTTTCGGCCTGTCTTGTCTTATCTAAAAGCATTGTGTATACGAATTCAATTCGGCTCTAAAGTTCCTTATGAATAAACAGATGCCGAGCCGAGGTTGCTTCCGGTGGGTTCTTCTCCTATAAGAATCTGATATCACCATCTGTGATTAAAAAGAAAGTGAGAACCTCGCGGCCGATCATTTATCTAGACTTGAGAATCCTCACAAGGATGTGTTAAAAAATAAAGACATAAATGAAAATTTTCCTTTAGAAACTCTTAGTGTAATATCTAGTGGAAGTACCCCATGGTTTGCGGACTTTGCAAATTTCCATGCAGGGAATTTTATCATCAAAGGAATGACGACTCAACAAAAGAAGAAAAGTTTTTCATGGTCGGTAAACATTATTTCTGAGGGCGTCCTTTCTTTTTTCGTATTTGTGCGGATCAAATCATTCGAAGGTGTGTGCATGGGCAAGAAGCTAATGATATCCTCAAAGCTTGTCATGAAGGACCCACCGGGGGCCATCATAGTGCCAATCTCACTGCTCGAAAAGTATTTGATGCCGGTTTCTTTTGGCCGACCATATATTGAGATGCCCATACTATGATCAAATCTTGTGATACGTGTCAAAGACAAGGCAAAATTTCACAACGAGATGAGATGCCTCAAAACGCTATTCAAGTTTGTGAAATCTTCGATGTATGGGGTATCGATTTTATGGGACCATTTCCGTCTTCACATGGGAATAAATACATCCTCGTAGCCGTTGATTATCTTTCGAAGTGGGTGGAAGCAAAGGCGCTCCCCATAAATGATGCTCGAGTTGTAGTTAAGTTTTTGAAATCTCTTTTCCCCTGATTCGGGTCTCTAGGGGAAATAAAAAAAAAAAAAGCTTTTTTAAGCATCGTAGGGGGACCCCATTTTTTGTAATGATTCAATTTGCTAAAAGTATGTCTAAGTTTGGGTCACTCACCGTCTTGTAACGTCTTAATCACCCTAATACGATGCGGTCAAGTGGAGGTGTCCAATCGTGGTTTGAAACGTATTCTAGAAAGGACGGTTGGTGAGAACCGTGCCTCATGGTCCGACAAACTAGATGACGCTTTATGGGCATTTCGTACCGCTTTTAAGACACCGATTGGTTGTACGCCTTACAAGTTAGTGTACGGAAAGTCTTGCCATTTACCTATCGAGTTAGAGCATAAAGCATATTGGGCTTTGAAACATGCTAACTTCGATCTTAAAACCGCGGGTGATCACCGTAAGCTTCAACTTAATGAACTTAATGAGCTTCGTGATCAAGCTTACGAGAATTCTTTGATTTATAAAGAGAGGACGAAGAAGCTTCACGACTCAAAGATCAAAAACCGCATTTTCAATGTTGGTGATCGAGTTTTACTCTTCAACTCTCGTCTTAAGATATTCTCCGGAAAGCTTAAAACTCGTTGGTCAGGACCTTTCACCATCACCAAAGTTTTTCCATACGGAACCATTGAGTTATCTCAACCCGATGGTCCAAACTTTAAGGTGAATGGTCATCGTGTGAAGCATTACTTCGGAGGGGACTTACCACCCAAGGTAGTCCAGGATCTCCACACTCTCTCCAAGGACGAATGAATTTGGGGATCGAGTCAAGCTATGTGACTCGGTTACCAAAAACAAAGCGCTTCGTGGGAGGCACCCCATGCTTATCCTTCTATCTTCTTTTTCTTTGTGATGTGAGGAGGCTTGTACTCTTCCGATTCTTGTTGTGTTTGTACTTGTGATTATTTGCAGGATTAACCCAAAATTTTCTGAAGACTCTCGTGTTTGGTGTTTTGTCCCGGTCCACTCGAGCTTCCTAGCCTTTGCTTGCCATTAGTTTGGGGAAATCCGATATCCTAAAGATTATTATCGACTAACATTTATCTTTTAGCACACTTAATAAACGGCTAAAGATTTTTGTGATACTTTCTTCAGGCTTGAGTTATGCATTCGACCTTTTTGAGTTCTAGTATGGGGTTTTTAAGTCTTAGGCTAGGAAACATTGAGGACAATGTTTAATTTTAGTATGGGGTAGTATATCTTCGATATGATCTTGCCTACTTTTGCCCGTTGTTCTCACGTACCCCGTTTTCCCACAAAAATTTTCAAAAATATGAAAAATTTTAAAATTTTCAAAAATAAAATAAGTGTTTTTGTCACAATTTTGACTTTCCTGCTGGGTAGAATAAGAGTAAATTTTAACCCGATCGAGCGTGTTGAGCTCTAGCTTGTTCCTTAACTTTTAGGCTAAGCGTTCGCGAAAATTCGCGAAGAACGAAAAATGATAGAGTTAAGTATGAGTGGGATGCTAAACAAGGATTAGTTGGAAATCTTAAGAGCTCATGTATGTAATTTGTGGCTTTTTCTCCCATAAGCTCTTAACCGGATTAATATACGTGCTGTTTTTGGAGATTAAACTTAAATCAACAATTTTTATGTAATATATAGCAAAAAATTTAGTCTTAGTTCAAACTTATACTTGAATTTTTCAAAAAGAAGTCTTCTCTATAAAAATAAAAAAAAATAATAATAATAATAATAATAATAATAATAATAAACATAAACTGTGGGCTGATAAAAGTTTACTACCTCTTGCCGGCTCACAACCGATGTGGTAGTCTTCTAAAGAAAGCCCATAGTAAGAATAAAAATCCGAGACTGATAAAAGTTTGCTGCATCTTGCCGGCTCACAACCGATGTTGCAGCCTTCTAAAAGGTCGAGGGTTACAATTGCATAAATATTTAAGTTTAAATTAATAAATAGATTTCTTTTTGTTAAATTCAAATATGCTTTTGAACTTTGACTATTCTATTTTAAAGCTATACGGGAAACCTGAGAGTTTTTGAAACCTAAGGTCCGTGAGTCCCGATACTAGTCTCTGTGGGGTGTCAAAAGCCTGGTCACTTAGCCGCAAGGTTGGGATGTGCCGAGACGAAAGTCGCTACATGGGATGATCTCGCCTTCAAACTCATTATTCTTGGGTGGAACGTGAAGCATAGTATTTTGTAAAACGTTGATCCATGGTTGAAATTCAAAATAGCACACTCACTTAAGATATAATAAATGTCGGGAGTAAAAAGTTCACAAGTTGCAAATATGAGTAGTGTTAGCATCTTTACTGATATTTAGCTGTGATTTCGTTTTAAGCTTGGTTTGGATAAGTGAAAAGTCGGGGACGATGAATTTATCCTTTTTGGGGCATTCTCGGATCGAAATGCATCTTGTTCTATGATCCCTAACAGTTATGGAAATAATGAAAGTCGAAATATTCTAAGTTTATATATAAAAAAAATGAAAAAGTTTTATAAAATGGGAAAATGGGGTGTTTTATAACTTGTGAATTCTAAACTTTCTCCACGAAAGTCTGTTACTTTTCAAAGATTTAGTTTGGGGAAGTTTTGAGGTATTTGGTTTTAAAGCATATAATATTGCGTGAGGACACACAATCGTTTAGTTTGGGGAATTTTGATATGTGTGAAAACACATATCCGTTTTATATCAAAAATGACCCATAAAAGACAAAATTATGCTTAAAATGCTTGTATATTGCTTGTTTTGTCTTTGTGATTGTGTAGGTATGGATAATGCAAATATCACAAGAAAACGGTCAAAACCGGACAAACACAGACACGGGAAGGAAATAGTGTACAAGAGCCGGGGATTTGATAACAAGAAAGGACAAAAGTCAACCATGGTTATCCAAGGTCAACCAAAGTCAACTTACTAAATGACAAAACCCAAAAATTCCCAAAATAGCCCCTCATTGTTAAACATGTTTCACAAATAACCTTTAAAACCCTAACGGTGTTAACTTTCTATTAATAAAAGTTAACACTCGTTATCTACATATAAACCACACTCTTATTTATAACCAAGCCAAAACACCCAGCCCAAGCCCAAATCCAACATCCCGAGCCCAAAGTCAACAAATATAACCCAGGTCAAAGAAAAATCAAACACACCCTTTTATAACGCGAGAAATATTGTTGTTACTGTTTATCTTCTTCTTCGATTTACCTAGCCTCAAAACAAGGGGTAAATGCAAATTGAGGACGTGGCTATGCAATTCAAGTGACAAGGTCCAAGCTGGCAGAGTTATACGTTACATGAGCCTTTCATTGGCTAAAACCCAAAAGGTCTGACACGCAAGATTTGAAAAGAAGCACACGAGGACATGGAATTTTGCACTAAAAAGAGTACAAAAGAAGCACACAAGGTCTGACACACGGAATGCCATGTTGGCAATCTGTGTGATCAAATCTAATCAAATGGATAAGAGTTGAAATCCAATGATTAGAGATGAAGGAAGGGCCAGGATTAAGGGGAGCGTATAACAAACTTGAGGACCTAGAAGCATCCTCTGAAGGCTATAAATACAAGCCTACTCCTCACACACATCATCTCCTTTTCCCTGTATTTTTTTTAGTTAAGTAGCTTATGTAATTTTTGGTTTAAAATGCAATTTCCTTTTTAAGCTCTTGTAATCTCATTTTCAAGTATTGTAATCAATTTGTCAAATCAATGAAATCTTAGTTTATTAAATAAAATTTGTTTTTGCTAATTGAGTTCTTAAAGTTCCAAATGCTTTCTACTATTTTATAAGCTCTTGATACTTTCTCATAAGCTCTTAAATCTACTAATAAGTTAGCTGTTAACTCAACTAAGCTCTCAAAAGCTTAGTTGAGCTTATCTTACTCTAATCTACTCCAAAAATTACCAAAGCTTAAAAATGGATGATGGACCAAACCTGGAAGGGTCCATAGACCTCACTGGCTTATTCTAAATAAGCCAGAGCTTGTAGACTAGCTCATAAGAGCATTTGTAAGACTTGTTTGTGCAAAGGCACTTGTGAGTTCTCATTTTCCTTTTCTAGCCTTATTCCTGCATATTTAGCTTAAATATTGCTTATTCTGCTTATTTGTTTGCTTATTACTGTTAGTATAGCTTATTTATGTTTATTGTAGTGGTTAATTGCTTGTTATGCTTTGTTATTAGAATTAAATCATAGTTTGCTTATGTTTTGTCTCAAAACAGTTAAAAAACCAAAAATATTAGCATAGTTGTTAGCTTATTAATTCTGGCTTATTTGCTTATTGAAAAAGGTTCATTAAGGTTGGTATAAGCTGTCTAATATCTGGTATCTCTATTTTGTTCCTTAATTCTAAGTATCATAAGCTAAATATGGACTTGAGTAAAAATAAAGGGGTGTTTGGCACAGCAGTACTAACTGAGAGTTAGTACTGCTTGTGACTCTCTTGTTTCTCAAAACTGAATTTAATGATCATTTGAGGCTTATATGTTTGAATCCTAGTTAGTTTGTTAAGTATAATCAAGTTTTCATTAGATTTTTAGTTTATATTTTAAATCTGTTAGTATAACTTTAGTCTAGCCTGCATATTCAATGTAATTGCTTTCTAGTTGCTCACATTGTCCAAATTGCACTTAGTATGTTGTTTTGAATGAAGTGTCATAGCCTTCACTTAGTAGTTTTGTGTTTTATTTATCAATTGCATCAGCAGATAATATTGCAAACATCAATTTTCAGTAGGTAATTTTAGTTCTTAGGTCTTAATTTTTGGAATGCAAGTAGATCTATGGTTATAGTTAATCTATTTCAATTTTGCTTGCATTAAAAAGCTCATTTGATCATCTGATTTTAAGCTCAAAAGTAATTGTTGTCCTTTTAAATCAAAAAGAAAATTCAGCAAGTGCTGAGTTTTCTATCTGTTTTCAAGCACCTTTGTCTTTAAGCTATTGATTTTCAAATTTCTTTTCAAAAGTATTTTTGAGTAGCTAGTGGGTCAAGGTTTAATCTTCTATAAGCCATTTTGTCTTAAGTCCTTATTTGCTAGTTTAAATTTGGGCCTTAAAGAAGCTTAAGGTCTGTTTGGTTTACTGTTTAATTTTAAGTGCTTAATCTGCTTATTTCCTTTCTTTTTGCTTATTTTTTTTGTTTAAACTAGCTTATTAGGTTTAATATAGTTTGCTTTCCTAGCTTTTAGCTTATTGTTAGCTTTTTAAGTTGTCAATCTTAGACAAAAAGCCAAAAACTAAAAAAAATAGCTTTAATAGTTTTTCTGTCTTTTAATCAAGTTTTCCAGCTTATTTAGTGATTTTCAAAAATAATTTTTTTTATTAAAGTTGTTTGTTTTCAGGTTTTCTACAACTTTGCTTTTATAAGTTTTCAAAAAAAAGGGGAATATGGAAATCGGGGGTGAGCAAGGCTCGAACCCCCGACCTCAACATCCTCAACCCTTATAAACACCTCACACCACACCTCACTACCAACGTGCCCTGGGGTTTTTTTCGTTATAGCTTTACAAAAGTTAATATTTGTATACGTTTTAACCTTATTTAGTTAATAAGCTGTTTAAGCTTATTTCGTAGCTTATTCGATAAGCTGTGTAACCAAGCTTATTTTTCCTAGGTTCTTATTAGTTCAAGCTATTTTCTATAATTTTTTTAGAATTTTTATAATTAGTTTAGTATTTTTAAACATTTATTTTTATTAAAAACTTTAAAAATCATAAAAAATAGAAAAATAATCAAAAAAGTATTTCCTTTTTTTTTAGAATATTTTCCTTTTTTCATATAGTTTCTAGAGAAAAATAGTTTTGTTTCCGTAGGGTTTAATTTGCAAAATTTCAATTTTTAAAGAACGAGATTCGTTTCGTTCTCGTTTTTTTGTGTTTTTAGCTCATTTCACTTCCGTTTGTGTTCGCGTTTTCTTTAAAACTTACTTTTTAGGTAAATTAGAGTATGTTAAAAGTGAAAATTTCTTTTTAGGTTAATTTGGAAATTTAGGGTTTTAAAACACCGTTAAGGTTCCCGTTTTGCATTTTTAGTTAAAGTTTTAATTTTCCGTTATTAAAGTTAGGTTTAATTGTCCTTTAATTTGTTCACCTTTAGGATTTTAGGAAACAAACCATCTTTGAACCAATTCAAATCATTGTCCAAACAACAAACGTGGTCTCAATTTCACAAATCGTTGGGACTTAACGACCCGGTAATCACTTACCGGTAAATATACGTATTATTATATATAATTGTAAGAATTTTCCTTACTGCCTTTGTCCTCAAAGGTAGTTCGGTAAATTTCTATACATATATTATTTTACGTGTATAGAATTGCTACGAATCAGTTTTTGTGCTTGCTTATTTGTCTCATTTTAAATACTCATTTTTGTTTATTGCTTTACATGTTTAATTGTTTTGCTCGTTTTTATGTTTTATCAATATGTCAAGTAGGATTTAGGAACCCAAATCAAAATCATTTTAAACGATTCAAAACGCGCGATCACGGAGTTAACCAATTTTCAATCCACACTTCATCGAGGGAAAACGACCCGGGAGGTTTTAAAAACAACTTTGGTTAAAAGTTCATTTCTAGAACCCGATGGAAAATACTATCTATACTAAAGAACACCAACAAATAATACCTTCAATTGAGGTATTATCCATCAATAAGTTCCCGAACCAAAGATTAAATTTTTTTTTACCGTTTGTGTCACTTACGAAAAAGGCGCACCTCTTTTGTAAAATTTATTTTACTTAAGAGAGTTACCCTAAGTTTGTTGATTATTCAATAAACAAAAAAAATATTTCCTTTTCTCGTTTCATTTCTCATTTCTCTTGTTTAGTGCATGCGCACTAGAAATTCCTATTTTCCAAATAATTCAAACGTCACCATTCCGAGACGTCGAAACAAAGGACGTGCTCCAAACATAGTCGAACCCGAGATTCGAACTATTGTTGAAATGGCGGAACGTACGATGGAAGAGCTACTCCGAGCACCCACGGAAGGGTACGGAGAAGCTATTGTTTTACCGGAAATTAATGCGGATCATTTTGAGATTAAGACGAATTTGCTTCAATTGGTTCAAGCGAACCCGTTTTACGGTCGTGAGAGTGAAAATCCTCATGCTCATATTAATAGTTTCAAAAGGATTACCTCGACTTTACGATTTAGGAATGTGCCTAACGATGTGATTAAGCTTATGATGTTTCCAAGAGAGCCGTCTAAAACCTTGGTAGCAAGGAAAGAACCACCAATTCATGTTGACTTGGAGGACTCGTGATAAATTTGTGAATCAATTTTTCCCTCCTTCGAAAACCACTCACTTAAAGAATGAAATTTCTCGATTTACACAAAAATTTGAGAAAACTTTTAGTGAAGCGTGGGAACGATTTAAGGAGTTTCTTAGAGCTTGTCCCCATCATGGATTTACGGATTAACTCAGTTTGATACCTTTTTATAACGTTATAAAAACGAGAATGAACAGAGAAGAGACTCCTTAAATGCCGCAGCGGGGTGAAATCTTTTGAGTAAGATGCGACTAGAGAGGCTATAAACATATAATTGAGAATAAATATAAAAGTTTTTATTCACGAAATATATCAAATGCTTTAGGATGAATCTACTTCTAAAAAACTGATGAGAGAATTGATAAGCCTTGCGGATACCCTCGCCCTTGAGTCGAGATTGTTGTCTATAAAGGGTCACTCCCGCTCCTGGTTAAAAGCGGTTGAAGGAATCTTGCGTTACTTGTTGGTGGTGCCCATTCTTTGGAATAATTGTCCATTCTACCGATAACAAATCATGCTAGTGTTTTGTGCGACTATGGGGGTACTTACAAATCAAGTTAACCCTCCTAACCGTGTTAGTAATCAAATGGCACCACCACGTTTTGCTCCGGTGCAAAACAATGGTCAAAATAGGTTTAATCAGAATCAAGTTCAAGGGAATAATTTTTTGGGAAATAATTTTCATGGAAATCAAGGTTTTCAAACTCAAAATAATCATGCTCCAAATTATCAAAACCAGGGATTTCAAAACCAACCTTTTCAAGTGCCTAATAATCAAGTTCAACAAGAGATTTCAAATGATTTTTCAAGTTACAAAAGGAATAAGATCATATTGTTAAGAAACAGCTAAATCAAAAATCCACTCGTTGAAAGGAGACCTAAGAATGAAATTCAAAAACACATAAAATTCCTAACAAGCCGTCATCTGAGGAGACTCAACAAACTTCCTTTCAAAATAATTTGCAAAACATGATTTGTGGATTGTTTCAAAACCAAGCCTCAAATTCGAGTACTCTTCCTAGTAATACCATTCCAAACCCAAAGGGTGAGATGAAAGCAATCACTACTCGAAGTGGTGTTGCTTACGAGGGACCCTCGATTCCTACTAATCCTTCTCCTAAAGAGGTAGTGGAACGAGAAACCGAGGAGACAACAGATAAAGAGCAAACAAATTTCCAAGGAAGTACCGCTCAAATCCCACCTCCCCGTTATTCCCATTTCTATTCCGGAACCTGATGTTCTAAAGACTTTGCTTAAAACCACTCCCATTCTGGAATATGATATTCCACAGAGTTTACCTAAGCCAAATATTCCATATCCTTCACGACGTGATGATCAAAAGTCCTGTGACAAAGTTTCGACTCAAATGGAGAAGATCTTCCAAATCTTTCAAAATTTACGCTTGGACATTAGTTTCGCGGATGCTTTACTTTTGATGCCAAGATTTGCTCCTACGATTAAGAGTTTGCTCATGAATAAGGAAAAGTTGCTTGAGTTAGCTAAGATACCGTTGAATGAGAATTGCTCGGCAATGCTCCTTGGTTCGCGCGCGAGCTCACCCCTTAAAACCTATCTATATATGACATAAATACACCAAGGGACGAAATCACGCGAAATCAAGAAACCGGAAGCAGTATAGAGTGTTCCCGGGTCGTTATGTCCCAACGAGGCTAGAGATGGATTATCGAAAAACGATTGATGATTTGTGTTTGAATGTCACAGGGAATGATTTAGCACTAAAACTGATAATAATAAGCAAAAGCACATAAAAATAGCAAAGAGAATAAGCTGGAACAAGAATAAAAACTAGGAATGACAAAAACACTTTAAAACTTTTACACTAAGGCACAAATAAGCTAATCTAAATCTAAATAAGCAAATTAAGCATGCAATTAAGCTAAATTAAACAAGAGAAACACAACAGTACTAACAACAGTACCACCAGTATTAACTACCAGTACTAACTTAGAGTTAGTACTGCTAGTTATAAGTTAGTACTGTTAGCTAGAGGTTAGTACTGCTAGCCTTAACAAAACACAATTAAACAAGAAATAAGCACTTAAGCATAAGAATAAGCAACCAGAATAGACTATAATGATAAATAAGCTAGAAAACTAAAACTGATAAACTCTTAAAGTAATTTTGAAAAAGGAGGGAAGGGGGGGGAGGAGGAAGACAAATAAGTTCACTGAAAACAGTACACTAAAATAAGCTATCTCCTCTATTAAAAAGCTAAAGAAATCTTAAACCAGCTGAAATAATAAGCTGATAAGCTAAAATTACCTACCAGTACTAACAGTTTTAACTGACAGTACTAACTTGGAGTTAGTACTGCTAGTGTTAGTTAGTACTGCTACCTTTGAAATCCAAGAAAATGAACTAGCAGTACTAACTTGGAGTTAGTACTGCTTGTTCAAAACAGCCTTTAACTTTTCCAAAAATCATTTTTATTTCAAACTAATTAAAAAGATATTATCAAATAACAAATTAAAACACTTATAAGCAAATTTCAATCAATAATAAGCACTTAAATAAGTATGAATTAGCCTAGCAGTGTTAACTTATAACAAGCAGTTTTGCTGAAAGTAAGAATAATAAGAAAAAGAGAGATAGACTTACAAAACCCTTGCTCTAAACAGGGTCAAACAATGAATCTACAAGCTCTAGCTTGCATACAAGTAGATGTTTCACATTCACCAAATTAAAATCTTACAACCATAGGTGAATTATTTGTATCATGGTTTAGGATTACCAAGACATATAGTTTCACATGTTTGTCTTAAATTACTCCAAAGTAATAGTTGCCGTTCTAAAAAAAAATTACTCCAAAGTACATGAATTTTTATTTGTATCTATCGCATGCTTTACTTTTATATAAATACGTTTAGCATCCAAAGGCAAAACATAGTACTCTCTACTACACAAAATCGTATTGAACAAAATTCGGCACAATAATATACTGGGATATAAATGAAGTTTAGATCTATTATACATAAGATAGAAATCGAAACTAGATAGTCGTATTTTACAGCTAGTAAATAAATAAAGTAAATGATGTAACAAATCATTACTCGAACATCTATTATGAACGCAAATATCAATTGCAACATGTGGCTTTAATATTCTTTTCATTAAAATATCATATCGTAAAGATCATACTAGCGAGTCCAAACATAATTAACATGTCCGTACATATTTAAACTCGTAAACAAATAGCGTAAAGGAAAAAGATTCTCTCAAGTTGTGGTCAAACATGATACATCATGTTAAGTTTGTTGTGAGTGTAAATAAATTAGTGGACCCTTGATTAGGACATGTGATCACATATTAACTAAGATTCTAATTTTTGCAATAGTAAATCGGTAATATCATTAACATAGAAAGTTATATTTTTAACAATATAAAACTAATCATGTTTAGGAAAACTTTAGATGTTAACATGCCCTTTGCATAATAAAAGTGTCTGATTTGGGTTTAGTAAGAGCAATTAAACGTTACATAAATCATCAAGTTTAACGATATTTTGTTTCAATCACTTTCAACTGTGTTTTCAAATGGGCTTTTCCGATCATAAAAATGTAAAGTTTATCTGAAATTACTTAGTAAACAGTTACATATATTAGAAAACAATTACATTAGAATTACCATATTAATATATTATAGTGATTGCATATAAGAGCACTTTAGATATTAGTGATACAACTCAATCATGTCATAAGATATAATGTTTAGATCAATAATTGATTAAAAACATCAAGATGTTTATTAAGTGAAGAATTCGTAGTTGTCTCGTAAAAGATTCATTGCAGTTCTATTTTTTAGTATAATAATACTTATATATGATAAGTTTTTTTTTTTTGAACGGCAAAGATGAAATATATATAAAAAAGAGTCTAGCAAGACGCTAGAAACTTAAAGTACAATAGAGTCAACAAAAAGAACTACATAACATCAAAAAATGGTAAAATCCCGAGACTTTAACTGCGAGGGAATTCACATGTTAATGATTTGAATATAAAAGGTCTACCAGACAAACAAGCATATGGCTTGTATGTTACAAAGGGTTCAAAGACATACCTCGTTAATCAAAAGTTTCTTTGAATAAAGCGAATCGATCTTTTGTGTGCATGAATACAAGCTCGATTATTTTTTTTTTTTTTCATTTTCATGTATAGCTTTCGTGCTGAAATATAGCTTTCGTGCTGATAACGTGTTGTGAAACAACGACCTAATAGCAACACATATAATCGATGTATAAATGAAGAAGAAAGTAGAGAGAATCGAGACATGTATTTCATTGAGAGTGATCTTACAAACTACAAATGAACCCCAATTTATAGGGCTCTCATAATCAAAGTATTTAGTACAATCATTATTAAGGGAATACAAAGGATCAAGTTTATGAGGGTTAAGGTATATGGATAGCCACGTTATTAATTCTTCATAACAAAAATAACGAACATGAATAAATCTTTGTTCATCCTCGTCCCGCTTGTTTCCAGCCGTAGATTACTAGATACTATAACATCAAGTTTCTTTATTAATGGGCTTATTAAAGTGAAAATAGTCATATCCACTTGTTTGGTAAGCATATGGGCCGGGCTTGTTAATGGGCATGTTCTTTATAAGTTACGAAACAAAAAACTTGATATAGATTTGTTAAATCTAATGGATTCCTTATTTGTATGTAGGGGTGTTGATCGGTTCGGTTATCGGGTTGTTCGGTTAATTCGGTTAATTTTTTTTTGGGGTCAACCCGAAAACCGAATCGAACTGAACTAGAATTCAACCGAACCGAAATTATTTTTTGGGTCAACCCGAAAGTGAACCG
>BQNB010111657.1:0-22307 GCA_026074375.1 Tanacetum coccineum | reverse complement strand
AGCCCCCTTAACTTTCAGATAATTCAAAACAGCCCCTAGACTTATTAAAGTCCAAAAATGACTATTTTAGTCCCTCTAGTTTGTAATTTACACTTTTAGTCCCTTAACTTTACAAGTTGACAATTTAGGTCCTTTTAAGTTCTAACAAGTGACATTAGATTTCATTAAGCTCCAATAATCCATATAAGCTGTTCCAGCTTATAAATAAGCTCGAGAGAGCTTATTTTGGCTTAATAGACCTTATTGGGCCTGTTAAGGTCCAATAAGTGTTTTAAAGGTCCGAATAAGTTTTAAAAAGAACTAAGGCATTCATTAAGCTTATTTAAGCTACGTAATTCTGTTTGGCTTATTAATAAGCTCGGATGTTAATCAAATAAGCTCCGGTAATGGGCTTTTGAGCCCATTACGAGCTTACTATAAGTTTTAAAGGTTTGGCTTGGTCCATTAAGGTCCACTAGATTGTCTAGACTTATTATGATCCTTATAAGTTGCTTAAGCTTGCAAGTAAGCTATTTAAGCTTATTTGGAGCATACGGGCTTCATTGGGTTTACGGAAATGGGCTACAAGCCCAATAAGGGTTCGGGTTGGTTTCTAAAGCATATACCAAGGTATCCTAGGCCTATGCAAGTTTGATAAGCACCTAGGCTTCCTATAAGCCTGAGAGTGCTTATTTATAAGCTGTGGGCTCACCGAATGGGCTTATTGGGTCCATTTGGTCTTGTACGTGGCTATTGGACTAGAGAGGCCCAATAGGAGTCTAACTCATGCACATATAAGTTTACTAGTTTGCTTAGCTCAGATAATAAGCCCGAATGAGCTTATTAATAAGCTGTGGCTTTCCACTGTTGGGCTAGTTGGGCTAGTTGGGCCCGTACGTAAGTACATTTGGTTTTCATGAGGATACAAGGCCCAATATTTCCCCCTAGCAACTCACATAAATTTTGCAAGGCTCTAATGACATAAGGGTCGTGTATTTAACTTGTAAACACGTCGTGTCTTACATGCAAACGTTTGTTTAAGTATCGTATACGTTCCCAAGCCGAAGTGTCACGTTTACAATGAAAGTTTACGTATAGATTTATTACTATTTCGTGTATAATGTTTGTTGTTCGGGTCGAAGACCAAGTTTTCATATACACAAAAGGTTTAAAGCCAAAGCTTGTTAATACTCCCATATGTCATGTGTTTCCTTGTACATTTACACCACACAAGTCGATATACAAGTAGTATTGCGTAATAACACTCATGTTTCTTATTTAATCATGCGTGAACTATTCTAGCACATCCTATATACGTGCATACGTGACATGTGAACTAGTTAACAAGGTAAACAAGCATAATATAAGTGTCATGGGTTCGAACGTGACTTACAAAGGTCCTAGTGCCTTGTTTGGGTGTATGCGAGCAATGTGGCAACCCACGTGTGTAAAACACGATCAATAACCAAACCCTAAGCTTCAAAGCTTTGTAAATGCCCAACCCTAGCTCGTGTAAACCTTTTTATAAACTTGTATGGCAACTAGAAATGTTTGTGGGTTCGAATGAGATCAAGGGAGGTGTTTGTTTGCGGTTTGAAGCTCGAACACAAGAAATAAATATGTGTGTAATTGTTTTAGCTTTGAGAGAGAATATAAGAGTTTGGAAATGTGTTATGTGAGCTAGTGAATGTTATTTATAGGATAAGAGGCTAGTTAACTTTCTTGGTTCACCAAGCAAACCAAGCCGAACCCTAGATGGTGGTTTTGGGGATTTCTAGTTTGCTACCCCTTGTATTTGGTTAAACCACTAAGTACCATCCTTAATTGTGATGTGTTTGTACAAGATTTGCTTAGCTAGAGAAATCTTATGGTTTGTGTGCTCATTTCTTGTTAACCGCGGCTAAGAATGGATCCAAGGAAGAAAATGGTCATTACCCAATGGATAATTTGTCATTAGGAGACCATTAGGACATGCATTTATTGAACCATGGTTGTACTAGTACTTGTAAAGATTGTTAAGAGATTTTGCTAGCTCATAAATCACTTAGGACGATTTTGGTGTAGGTTTTCTTGTCCACATTCGGCATTCAAGAGGTTTTAACACAAGATTTGATTAAATCTTGTGTTTAGGTTATTAAGATGGTTATTGGTTTGAGTCTAGGCGAGTCTAGGTATTTCCGTGGTGTGTCTAAGTGTATTTTATTGCGAAACGTAAGCCATTTACGTGACCAGTAAAAATAAAGTACGCAAAGTACATAATTATCTTCTTAATAATTATTTATTACTTGGTTGATGTAAACCTTAATTTATTTGATGACCGTTTACATTAATTGATTATTTCTAGTCTACGCGATTTAGCTTAAAGGTCAAAATTAAAAGTAAACGCGTATCGAACTAAAATAAATTGTGACCATCAATGGAGTCGTACAATGACATGAAAATGAGAAATGTTACACAATAATTCATGTTGAACAGCCGTCTTGAGATTTTAAGACTCTAACACTTCAAGATCTCTAGTTTTGTAAATTCTCCACCAATATTCGTTGATATTTCTTTCACGAGGTCCTGTGTAAGAATAGGAAAAATGTGCATTCATCCACGATGTCATCAAAAAGGAGCATGAAAAACTTCTTGACGCCGGATTAATTTACCCGATCTCGAATAGTCCTTGGGTGAGCCCCGTACATTGCGTACCGAAAAAAGGTGGCTTTACCATTGTTGAAAATAATGAAAATGAGTTGATCCCGACTCGATTGGTTACGAGGTGGCGTGTATGAATTAACTACCGTAAGTTAAATGGGGAAAGCCCCCACCCAGTAAACATACCACTTTCTATATACCGCTTATGATCAAATGCTTGAGATACTAGCGGGAACGAATACTATTGTTTTCTCGATGGTTTCTCGGGTTACTTTCAAATTCCCATCGACCCTCATGATCAAGAAAAAACCACATTCACATGTCCTTATGGAATGTTCGCCTACCATCACATGCCTTTCGGCTTATGCAATGCACCGGGCACGTTCCAAAGGTGTATGATGGCTATCTTTCATGATATGATCAAAAAAACAATGGAAGTTTGTATGGACGACTTTTCGGTCTTTGGGAATTCATTCAAAAATTGCCTCTCTTATTTGGACAAAATGCTCAAAAGGTGTGAAGACACCAATCTTTGTCTAAATTGGGAAAAGAGTAGTATGGGGTAGTATATCTTCGATTTGATCTTGCTTACTTTTACCCGTTGTTCTCACGTACCCCGTTTTCCCACAAAATTTTCAAAAGTATGAAATTTTTTAAAATTTTCAAAAATAAAATAATTGTTTTTGTCATAATTTTGACTTTCTTGCTGGGTAGAATAAGAATAAATTTTGACTCGATCGAGCATGTTGAGCTCTAGCTTGTTCCTTAACGTTTAGACTAAGCATTCGCGAATCTGTGCGAAGAACAAAAAATGATAGAGTTAAGTATGAGTTAGATGCTAAACAATGATTATTTGGAAATCTTAAGAGATCATGTATGTAATTTGTGGCTTTTTCTCCTATAAGCTCCTAACGGACTAATAATACGTGCTATTTTTTTAAATTAAACTTAAATCAACAATTTTTGAATTGTAGTCAATAATATTTTTTTAGTCTTAGTTCAAATTTATACTTAAATTTTCCAAAAAGAAGTCTTCTCTATATATCGTGAAATAAAGTGTTAAATGAAAAAAAAAGAAAAAATTATGAAAAATGAAAAAAAAAAGAATGATGAATAATAATTATAAACTGTGGGCTGATAAAAGTTTGCTGCATCTTGCCAGCTCACAACCGATGTTACAGCCTTCTAAAGAAAGCCCATAGTAAGAATAATAATCCGAGACCGATAAAAGTTTGTTGCATCTTACCGGTTCACAACTCATGTTGCAGCCTTCAAAAAGGTCGAGGGTTACGATTGCATCAATGTTATGTTTAATGCTAATGTTAACAAACAAGGTTTTCTATTAATCTATTACCCCAAGATCAAATGATCTTGGGGCTAAACTAACTATACTATGCAACCATAAGACCTCATGGAGAGTTCTAATTCTATTCTGGATTGATACCTAAACCAGACGCCCTGCCTTTCTTTATAAACTAGAGAGGCTAGGGTTTACAATAAAACCTAGCTTACATATTAAGCTAACCTAATATTACATCCTTAAAGTCCTTGTTGTTTCCTTCTTTCTTCATTGTTTGCGATATAAGATTTATAAATCATACAAAATTCAGAATTCCCAACAATCTCCCCTATTTGATATTACAAAACAATCCTTCATGAAAGAAACAAACTTCCGCCTTGACTTAAGATCACCTTGAACATGCCACCAAATAATAAGCTGCAAATCAAGAATCTTCCTTCCCCTTTTCGTAATCTCCAATATGGGAACATGTTGGTAAAAATGCAACTTTGATTTTAATAATGTAAGTGGTGCATGTAGATGGTTAATTATGTTAACAATAAGCTTCCCCTAAAAGTATGCTAACCATCTCATGAATCAAGGACTCAGATGGCTTTAAATAGTAATTATTAATGAAAAACATCTAAGTGCAATAACATTATCCTCTCTTATGTGACTGCTTCCTTATCCGACGATCTGCTTGTAGTCCTTGTTTGTATCATTGCCTCACTTCGGCGATCTACGAAAAAAAGGGTACCCTTATCACATAATTGATTAAAAAGCTATTGCATCAAATGTCTTCACAATACTTTCCACAATAAGCCATCATCACTCGAGATCCAAACACGTCCAATAAACCAAAAAGTGTGTGTCATCCGATATCGGATATAACTAACAGCATTAAACCATTTCTTGGACGAAACTAACATATTAACATAGCTCGAACCTTCAGACAACATTAACTGAAAAGGCAGTACTAACTCCATATACGAACAGTATTAATAACCTAATATACTTGTGCTGACTACTGTTCCTTCAAAACCATGAAATACTGTACGCCTCGTTATTCTTTTATCACTACATTTAAATAGTAACACAAATCCATAAACATGTACTCATCCCATGTCACAGCCCAACTTTTAGTATATCATAAATTTGGCCCAGTACTATGTATTAATCCCATGTAAACCATCCGATATCGTTGATACCATAATTACCCAACCATTGTTTTTATTGTTATCCACGGACCCAAACATAGTTAAATGCGAATATACCTGGTCACATCAACGATTTGTTTGCTGCTATAACAACAAAAAATAAAGTAACGAGCCATATGTGGATCGAACACCAGACCTTTAGGAACAATACTTAACAACAGCCGCTTAACCAATGGTGCTAAGTAGCTAATTGTGTTATTTATCTCTTTATGAAATACTTCTTCCTTCCTTTCAGGCTTAGCAACACAATTTAACTGGCCCAAAAACATTGCTAAATCATCACATACTAGATCTCCATTCCTCCCAATCATATTATGACACAAATTCTAGTCCCCACTATTCTTGCTAACACTGTTTGCATTCTTGGCAGTATTAAAAATAAGGTAGCAGTACTAAGTATTATGTGGAGCAGTATTAACTCAATACTCTACCAGTATCAAACGATTGAAAGAACAACATTATTAACATAAACAACATCAACAGTTATCATAGGTCTTCATCAGTAGGGGTATTTGAACCAAATTACCCTAATATCAGCATGCCCATCTTGCTTTAAATATCCACGTCTGCTGTAACCATGAACGTGAATCATGTAACAAACATCCAGCTCTTCATACTCCATATAAATCCAAGCAATACCCTATAACATCAAGCATACAAGAACAGCAGGTACAGAACCTTAGAAACCTATTACCTTCAAACAAAATCGTAAGCAAACCTTAAACGATTAGGGTTTATCCATCTACTGTCATCCCCATGGATCCAAAAAGATTAACCATGAATCCAATACACTCCAGCAACGATCCAAAAGATATACATCAGAATTAAAAACCCTTCTTTTTCTTCGCCAATTCAATACATTAACCTTGTATAATCGACTTAAGCATATCAAGTCATGTCCATCTCGACTAGGGTTCATCGTTGATCAACTCACCAAAGCTAGTCGAGACAAAGAATAACATCAATACCTTAAAAAATACCTTTTCTGCAGCTATCTAAAAAAATCATATCTTTAATTTGAAGACTCCAAATCAAAGATCACTCCGGTCAGATCGTACCTATATGTGTATAGAACCTCCCAGTTAAAAATTTCGTGACGAATCCAATGGTTAACAACGATTTAATTATCGTTTTACATAGCTTGCCCAGAAAGATGACGAACATAAAAACCCTAAACGAATTTTAGGTTTCTTCTTCATTCTTCTACCATAAAACCTTGAATCCTAGATATCAAGAGCAACCCGCTTTGATACCAACTGTTAAACCCTGATCTAAGCACATCTAGGATAACGAAAACATTGAATATACACAGCGGATTAAGAATAAGAACATCAATGTTATTAAACAAGGTTTTTCTATTAATCTATTACCCAAATTCAATGATCTTGGGGCTAAACTAACTATAACTATGCTAACTATTAGACTCTCATTGGAGAGTTCTAATTCTATTCTGGATTTACCTAAACCAGACGCCCTGCCTCTCTTTATAAACTAGAGAGGCTAGGGTTTACAATAAAACCTAGCTTACATATTAAGCTAACCTAATATTACATCTTAATCATATTGTTTCTTCTTTCTTCATTGTTTGCATATAAGGTTTTGTAACATCAAATCAAATTATTCCCAACAATCATGATGGCTTACAACCGAAGTTGCAGTCCTTTCTAAAGGTTAGAAGGGTTACGATTGCATCAATGTAATGTTAATTGTAAGTGGTGATTTAATAATATAGGGAAAATATCTTTTCTAAAAAAATAAATTTAAATATGCTTTTGAACTTAGACTATTTCATTTTAAGTTGTGCTTTTTTCTAAATAAGCTATGTATAAACGGGAAACCTAAGAGTTTTTGAAACCAAAGGTCCTTGAGTCCCGATACTAGTCTTTGTGGGGTGTCAAAAGCCTGGTCACTTAGCCGCAAGGTTGGGATGTATCGAGACGAAAGTCGCTACATGGGATGATCTCGCCTTCAAACTCATTATTCTCGGGTGGAACGTGAAGCATAGAAATTTTGCAAAACGTTGATCTATGGTTGAAATTCAAAATGGCACATTCACCTAAGATATAATAATTGTCGAGAGTGAAAAGTTCACAAGTTGCAAATATAAGTAGTGTTAGCATCTTAACTTATATTTAACCGGTGATATCGTTTTTAAGCTTGTTGGACGAGTGAAAAGGCTGGGACGATGAATTATACCTTCTTGGGCATTTTAGGAATTGAAAATGCGTCTTGTTCTATGATCCCTAACGGTTATGAAAATAACAAAAGTCAAATAAGTTAGTTGCTTAAAAAAAAGGAAAAATACAAAAATATTTAAGAATGGAAAAAATGGGGCTTTTCAAAGCTATTGATTCTTTAATTCCCCTTGATGAACACATAGCTACTTTTTGAGGTAATTAGTCGGGGGGGATGAAGATTTCTTATTTTCAAGTGCTTACTTATGGCATTGCGTGAGGACACAACAATATCTTAGTATGGGGGATTTTGGTATGTGCTTAATTACACATACCATTTGTCCATTAAAACGAGCTAAAATGACCAAAAACGTACCAAAAATACATTGTATTTGTATGTTTTACATTTGTGTTGTACAGTTAACAGATATCTAAGAAAAAGACAAAAACAAAGCCAAAACAACAAAACCGAGCACAAGAACGGAAAGAGCGTGAAAGAAAAGTCAAATCAAAGCCAAAAGTCAAAAAGCCAAAGTCAAAGGCGGAGCCAATATCGAAGAAATGTTAAATGGGCCAACCCGTACCCATCTAATGGGCTGGGTCAGCCCATTTAAACATTATGAAGACTTAATAAGCCTTAAAGACTTATAAAAAGCCCAAACACTCTTTTTATTATAACCGACCCAAAACAATGTGTACTTAGCCCAAAACCCCTTAACCCATAACGCTGTTAAGTCCCAAGGACTGTTGGTGCAATAACAAAATACAACTTGAGGGGCTGTTCCTGCCAAATCCCATAACTCTTTTTCACCACATGGACCATACGTGCAAGACAACTATACACCTTGAGGGACCATTCTTGCCAAATTGCTATTATACTTTCAAGTTAAAAAAGGGCGTCATAGTCACTATTCATCATCCCTCACACATGTTTTGTGTGTCTGTCACCCCTGCAACATACAAACAAAACCTCACCCCACTACAAAACCTTATTAATCCACCCTAAACCACCACACAAACCTCCAAAATCCAGGTTGGCAATCCTCAAACATCCTATTTGACAAGGAAATAGGACAAAGATTAAAGGGATGGGAACATTTGACTTGGGCACCACTCAAATTCAATAGCCAAGATAAAAGACTTAAAGCACTCACACATGAAGCACAACTGCCTTGTATCTCACACAAGAAACACACATCCTAGAACCTTCTTAGTCTTTATATAAATAGGTCCTTGTAAGACCGAATGAGGCATGTAGCTTTTACCTAGTTTAACTTTCAACTTATATTTTAAGTCTTTTTAGCTTATTATATTGTTTTCTTAAAAGCCTTGTACTAATTTTAAGTTTAATGAAAAATTGAAGTTTTTATGTTTTATCCTATTTTTAAGCTGAAGTGTTTTATGTTTTAAAAGCTCACAAAAGCTCTTTTTTATATCATTCTTAAGCTGTTTACTTAAGTCTTACAAACTCTTTCATAGTTTGTAAGGTTTAAGCTTATTTTACCAAAAATCACTCAAAAAACTCAAATGGAAGATAAGTCAAAAAGGGAAGGGCTTATATTGCTTTTACTAGCTTGTCTTTGACAAGCTAGAGCTTGTAGATGAGCTTATTTATAAGCTTGTTTGCCCTGTTTAAGCAAGGGCTCTTGTAAGTTTCCATTTCTCAAATTTTAGCTTATTTACTGTAGCATAGCTTATTGTGCTTAATTTCTACTTATTCTTGCTTATTTATGCTTAGTTATAATGTTTAATGCTTATTATGATTGTCTTGTAGTTTAAAAATCATTTGTGTGAAGTTTTGCTTAAAATCTGTCTTAAGTAGCTCAAAAGTTTGCATAATCTATTATAGCTTGTTTAGATGCTTATTGGTTGTTGAAATTTGCTTAATATTGTCTTTTTAACTTATTTAAGATCTGGTATTTTGAAAATTTGGCTTAAATCAGTCTTAATCTCTTTAAAAATGCTTTTGAAAAACTTTAAGGGGTGTTTGGGTCAAGAAGTAAAATGGGTCAAAATAGGTTTTTAAACCTTTTGGGTCAGTCATCTAACTTTAACAAGCCTGTTTGAGTTGTGTTCATCTGTTTTTAAGAAGTTTTTAAGTTTAAAACTGAATTTTATGGTTATGTCTACAAGTGTTCTTAATCTGTGATGTTAAATCAGTTTTATATAGCTTTTTTGGATTAGGACTTTGAAACCAGTCTCTAAGTGTTGTTTTTAGTGTTAAAATGAAGTTTATAAGTTTAGTTTAAACCTGCATTTGGTGGTGTTGTTTTTTGTCCAATCTGTCAAAAATTGCTAAGTGTTCAAAATTTTGAGAAACAACTTTTTCATTTGCTTATTCAGGCTTATCCTGAATTTCAAAATACTTTTTGATTGATGCTACTTGTTCTTTGAGGTCTAAACTTGATGTGTTTGTAGGTTTTAAGCCATAAGGATCTGTTTGATAGCTTATTTTTAAGCTCAAAACTAGTGTTTTGTAAAGATTGATTTTTTTTCTAAGTGTTGTATCTGAGTAGACAACTTTTTCATTAAGATTTTTAAAGGCTTATTTGAATTTCAAACTGCTTTCTTATTGTTGATTTAAGTAGCTTTTTGGATAAGCTTTAAGGGCTTATAAGTTGCTAAGCCATAAGGATCTGTTTTGTAGCTTAAAATTAAGCTCAAAAAGTCCCCTCTTGGCTGTTTGCTTAATAGTTGTGAGCCAAAAAGCTCATTTGCTTATTTAAGCTTATTTGCTTATTGTTTCTGCTTAATTTAGGTTTAGTAGTGCTTATTGGGTTAGCTTAAGTCCCTTTTAGCTTATTTACTTTAAGTTAGAGCTTATTTGAGCTTATTTGAGCTTATTTGCATTTTAGCTTAAAAAATTTAAGTATTATAGCTTTTTAAGTAATCTGTTAATTAAGGTTAGTTCTGGCTTATTTAATTTGCTTATTTTAGTTTCTAGGTGCTTATTAGGGTTAGGGTTTAATCTCTTTTCAGCTTATTTGTTGTTAGAAATGCTTATTTAGTCTAAAAAATGCAAACAGTTTTAGTTATTTTAAGTTAAGCACTCTGTCACTTTAACAGCTTATTTTTTATGCTTATTTGTGGTTTCTAAAAAAGGTGTCTTTGTAAAAGTTGCTTATTTATTGCTTATCTAAAAAGTTGTAAAAAAATAGAAAACAAAAACGTTTGGGAATAGAGGAAGTCCCAAGTGAGCAGGGCTCGAACACGAGACCTCTACCCACTCACCAAACGCTTTAACACAACACACACTCACCACTCTGCCCTTGGGTCTTTTCCGTTTAAGTTTGCACTCTTTATTATTTTATAACCTTTTTAGCCTTTGTAGCTTATAAGCTTTTTAACAGCTTATTTTGATAAGCTGTGTTACCCCTTTTATTTTTCTTAGATCCAGCACTGTTTAAACTATTTTTTGTAATTTTTTTAGATTTTTCATAATTCGTTTAGTATTTTTAATATTTAATTTAGTTTAAAATCGTTTTTAATTCATAAAAAATTATAATAAAAGTCAAAAAGATCATTTTAGGAATTAATTTTGATAAATTAAGGTTTTAAGTCACGTTTTTAGGATTACCGTTTGCGTTTTAATTTAAATTTGTGTGCCTTAATTGTTTTTAGTGTAGATCGCATTAATTTTCCCGTAGATTTAGAAAACCAATCAAAATCTCTGTTCCATTCAAGCATCAATTATCAAACCATATTTCGACTTTCCATTGCATTCCTCGTTGGAGATAAACGACCCGGGAATATTATATACTTTCGGATTTCATTGATTTTCTTTCTTTGAACCTTTTTAAGGGAAACTTGATTTGGTTTGGTTAATATAAGTAGTAATATTATATTATTATTTATATATATATACCTTAAAAGATAGAAATCATTTACTTTAACTACATGTTACGCCAAATAAATACTTTGACTTAGCTAGTCAAAGGGTCATAATACCATTAATCCAAACACCCTTATAACACATTTTAAACTACAATTCCATAACATTTCCAAATCATCTACTTATCAACATCAAGACTAAACATTAAACACAAGACCATATTGTTTTTGACCCCAAATTTATTTTAACACAAGATTAAACATAAAATATACCAAAATCAATAATCGACTCTTAGGGGCTTAAACTTTAAGACTCCTTGGTCCAAAGATGGTCTTCTATTTACCAAACCAAAATGCTAACTTCAATGCTAACAAGATAGCTTTTCTCCTTACTTTTGTCTACGCCACTTGAACCTAAAAACATTTATAAACTTCATCCATAATCAAAACGCTTAGTAAGTATATGACGTAAACAACATTCACTAAGTTATAACTAGCAAATAACTAGCCATAACCCATTCAAGGAGTACATTCATACATTTACATACCTTTCACAAGCATAAAAATTATGCTAACATATATATTACTAGCATTGGATCTAAGATACTTAACATTCACAATTCCTTGAAACAAAACAATCATAACATAATAAATTGACATTATCATCACATTAACATGTTTAGTCAATATACTTACCTTGATTATGCCTCTACTTTCTATTTGAACTCAAAACTTGATCCTCCTTAGCTTCCTATTTAGGGATTCAACCCTAATAACAACTAATTGGTGTTTAGGATCATGAATTAATAACCTTTAACCATTTTACCTAAATTTCATAACATGAACCCTAATTTTCGGATTAATTAATTACTTACTTGATATAGTGATAGCAATTGAGGGCTCCTACTAACTTGATAATCCTTTCTCCATGATCAATATTTTGCCAATTTGTTAAAACTCTAATCTCTCACTCTTTTCTTCTTGGTTGGTGTCGACACAGGTGCAAACACACACACACTTTTAATAATTCTAGAATATGCCAGATTATCTTACCTAATTAATATTTACTTAATTAAGTTTGCCAATTTGGCAATATTAGTCTTCTTAGTTTCATTCCTTCTAATTCTAGCATATATCTTTTAACCACTTACACTATTTATTTATAACTTGTAACTTCACCATTTTCTTATAATTTACATTCTAAAAACTTTAATACTATTATTTATATTATAAAATAATACTTCATCGGGCTACGGGTGTTACACTTTGTGTGTTTTGGTTTTTGAACTCGGAGGCTGAAGTTGACTGCCACCTATTCAATAACAACTATCTCATAGTGAGATGTCAATAGATAACATGTGTATCTCCATGAAAAATGAGACATGTATCTTTTGAGAAACACTTGAATGGTTAGGAAGGGTTGTACATTGCATTACTAGGTTCATGACAGCTTTCTTTAATACCAAAACTTATCTTTGTGATTTTGATAGATTATGTATTAACTTGGTTTCTGCCTAATTTGTATTTAGGGCTTGTTTCTTTTCACCCTATATCCTTACATTTCTTTTTTATTCTTCAACCCCTTTAATGTTTACCAAGACGTCATTACTATCACAATGTTGTGATTGTTTCGGTGATAACTCATTTCTTAGTCAACATTATCCCCTTTACTCATTCATCTCCAAATCATGCCTAATGACTTCTAATCCAACTATGGAATGTCCATGGGTAGATTCCTTTGATTCTGGTTGGATCATAAGAATAATACCTAACCTTAACCACCTTATAGCTTTATAATCGTCGTGAATTAGGTTGTTTTTTGGTATAGAGATCAAAACCATAAAACCATTTAAAAATCAATCAAAGTGTTTAACATAAATCAAAATGTTTTGATACTTTGAGAGTTTCATTCTTAAGAAATGCCCCATACACATGTGCATCGCTATTCAAGATTATTTTTTACATGGAGGAAATAGTTGATTGCACTTAAACTCTTGAGTCTTTAGATCATATTACTTTTTCTTTGATCACATTTTAATCAAGTTTCTTCCCCTATGGAAATAATAAATCTCTTAGTATTTTCATACCAATTGATTAAAATTTATGACATTTAAAAATTTTGCTGGGAGAAAAATGATACCAAATATGTTGCATGAATTACTGGAACATTTTTCCCTTTCTCCTCCTTAATTTCATACATATGACAACAATTGACAAATGTTGACACCAATTGTAAAATTATGACACCAATTGAAAGAATTAGGATATGACATTGGAAATTCCATGTGAAATCGAGATTGGGCCATTGATATATGTTTTAAACAAAATGAGAAAGCTAGTTATGTCAAAGTGTGTTTATATCTAAAACGGATTAGGCCACTGGTGCGGTTTTCGATTTCTCTAGACCAATTGTAGCTTCGATCGCTGACACGCTTGTCTATATATACACACATTTGACAACTATTTTTTACATTTAATCATGTTAATTTGTTTATGAAACATTTTGAAATGTTTTAGACACACTAAAATTGACATTTAGATAATGTGCCTAAAAGCATTAAAACTTGGTTTTAAAAGCTCCCCTCAAAAATTGATCCACTTATAAACAATGATTCTACTTTTGAAAGTTTTGTGAGAAGAAAGTGTTGAACACACAATTTTGAAAGATTTTGAAAATCCTTTTGAGAAATTCTTGAAAAATTATGTTCAACGGTTTTGAAAACCAATGTTACTTGAGCTTAAGGACTTTGAATGTCTTTATGAACCAGCTCAAGTCCGAGAAGTTGTTATCTTCTCGTTGTTAGGATAAATGTACATGAGTGTACACTTTCCTTTATTTGAAGAACGAGTCCTAAGCTGATATTTACTTAGAAGTCGTGTGTCCTAAGCAAAGAAGATTTTTGAAAAAAATACTCAGGACGAAGAAGATTTCTCTTCTTTTTAAGATAAAGCACACTGAAGCGTACACTTTTCTATACTTTGAAAAACTGAGTTCTGATCAGAAGTAATCAGAAGTCATTGTCATGAGCTTAAAACTTTGAAAGTTTTGTATATAGCTCAAGACCAAGAAAATTGCTCTTCTCGTTGTTAGGATAAGTTATCTTTAAAGATACACTTTCCTTTATTTGAAGTACGAGTTATGCACTGATATGTACATAAGCAATTAGAAAAGTTTAGAAGACATGTTTTGAAAGAATTTGAACTCTTGTTCAAACTTTATTTACATACCCGTGTCAATATTAATCGACATTTCTAGGTACGTAAATATTATCGATGCCAAGAGACATGTCGAGAAGATTCTTATATATGTGTGTGTGTATATATATATATATATATTTATGATATATATATAGATATTATTATATTTATATAATTTATATGTTATTTATTTATATATATATATATATTTATATATATATATATATATATATATATTGTTGGAAATTAAGTGCGATTGTGGGAATCGGGTCATACTTGGTAATGGGTTTGGAGGTACCAAGTGTACACCCATCAAGTCACTGATTTTTCCTAACTCTCATAGTGGTTAGATTAAATTGGTGGTTAAAAACATTTAAATGACAGGTTTGTCTACATTAAATATTTGTAACAACTTTTCCTATTTAAGTGGTAGTTTTGACTGCATTAAATGACACATTTAATTTGGTCATGTAACCACTAATTCCTAAAATTATGGAGGATAATTATGGAAGAGATTAATTGGCTATTAATCTCTCATTAATTCTATTGACTAGGTTTTGAGTAGTTCCCATATAAATATGGATCATAATTGCAAGGAAAAACACACAGAAAACCCAAACACTTAGAAACGAAAGAGTTCTTGATTTGTGCCTAAAACAAGAACTGCACTTGGTTTTATCCCAAGGAGGTTTCGTGATACCCAAGAATAGGGTCGAATAATCTTCTTTGGAAAGTGATTACATGACTTCAAGTGATATCTGTTAGTCATCTTTGGTAATTAGCTAGGCTATTGATTATCTTTATCCTGATCTGGGCTCCTAAAACTAACAATCAAAGAAGATTATTTTGTGATAATCAATGATTGCTGCTGCTATGAAACACATGGAGTGTGGTGCATGTGCTTACTATTCCTATTCTGGAAGATGGTAAGAATGCTATCGTGGATCAAATCAGGAGGAGGAATACGTAGGATAATGATGACTATGTTTGAAGAGGTTTAATCCTCAAATGTATGTCTAATCCTTTATTTGATATTTAAAAAAAATGTTAAATCTAGAAAAGAACTATGAGAATCCTTGGAGGCCAACTATATGACTGAGGATGCATCAAGTAAGAAGTTCCTTATAAGTAATTTCACAAATTACAAAATGACTGATTCAAGACCAGTTATGGAACAATAAAATGAACTTCTTGGTATACTTGGTAGATTTACACAACATAAAATGAACATGAATGAGGCTATTCAGGTCTCTTGTATCATTGATAAACTCCCTCCTTCTTAGAAAGATTTCAAGCATACATTGAAACATAAGAATGAGGAGTTAACTCTTGTTGAGTTGGGTAGTCATTTACACATTGAGGAGTCCCTCAGGGCGCATGATAGTAACAAGCCAAAGGGAAACAATGTTGTTGGTCCACAGTGATTTGGACGTGATAGTGCAGATCTTACATTTAGTTCTGGAAATATTGTTTCATTGTTGATTGTTTTACATGTTCATAATATAAAGAAGAATTTGGTTACAAGTAGTATTTTGAATAATTGTGGTTATAAAACAATGATTGAATCTAATAAATTTATGCTATCCAAACATGGTGTGTTTATTGGTTTTGGTTATTTGAGTAATCAAAATTTCAGGCTTAATATTTTTGAAAATAATATTGCTTCAGCCTTTATGTCAACCTCTAAACTTAATGATTTAATCTTATGGCATGCTAGACTGGTCCATGTCTACTTTAAGATGATGCAAGATATGTCAAAGGATGGGTTAATCCCAACTTTTGACATGGACACTGAAAAGTGTAATACTTGCATGCTGACCAAAATAACTAAAAAATATTTCAAAATGTAAAACGTGAAACTAAAGTTTTGGAGCCGATCCACAGTGATTTGTGTGATTTACATGCTACTCCCTCCTTAGGGAATAAGAAATACTTTGTGAGATTTATTAATGATGCTTCAAGGTTTTGTTATGTTTATTTATTACATACTAAGGATGAAGCATTAGATAAATTCAAAGTATTAAAAAATGAAGTTAAATTACAACAAGGGTCCTTGATCAAAAGATCCAGGACTGATAGGGGAGGCGAGTACAAGGATACTCTATATTTTCAGTCTGTTGGTATAATCCATGAAATGACTGCCCCTTATACTCCACAATAAAATGGTATATCTGAAAGAAAAAATAAAGTAATGAAAGAAATGGTTAATTCCATGTTGTCCTACTCAGGATTAAGTCAAGGGTTATAAGGTGAAGCTATGTTAAGAGCTTGCGATTTATTAAATAGAGTTCCCAATAAAAGGAACATGATTACCCCTTATGAATTCTGGACTAAAAGGAAACCAAACCCGAACTACCTCAGAGTTTGAAGTTGTAAGGCAATTGTAAGACTCCCTGATCTAGCTGAAAATTTTAGGTGAAAGAGTGTAACACCCTTAAAATTTGAAACGCAGCAGGATACAACATGGGGTGCTACTTCATAGTCACAAAGTACAAGTCACGAAAAACGACCTCAAAAGAGATGTTTTAAAATATATTTCAAAATGTTTCACATTCGATACATTAAAAACATTAGAGTTTACAAATAGGTCCCAACAGTGTCAAAATAACATAAGTGTTCAGACATGAAAAAATGTTTAGATAAATTTTCATCGAATTTGATAATAGAAATTCTTTACAACACAGTATTTTCAAAAGAAATTTTATCAGTTTAACAATACACAATGTCTTGAAAAGTAAAGTTTTGTGAATATATAAAAATGTAGAGTCTCTAGTACATATCCGTGCGGCTTCCCTCCGAGCAAAATACCTGAAAACCTGAGATAAAACATGCTAAAAAGTCAACAAAATTGTTGAGTGAATTCATAGGTTTTAATCATAAAACAATGATTAAGTAAATCGAGTAATGTTATTGTAATCAAACAGTTTAGTGGACCACAAGATTCCAAGGAAATAATAGACTAATGAAACAAATTCAAAAGTCAAAACAGTATAATATTGCATCTAAGCTCATGGTACTCAAAACTGACAGTATATATCAATAATGATATATAGGATAATAATGGCCCCGTGGTAATTGCCATATACCTAGAGTTACAAATATAGTGCATTTGGTTACCTACCCGGCTAACACAAACGGGATTCGTCAATCCCGATGATTAAATATCCATAATATGCGCGTCAACACACATGTGATTAAGGGTCCTTGAATATGGGGAACTTATAGTGAATGGACTTAGACACTTAGCAATAATATATTCAGGAAGACATAACAAGTTTTGCTAATTTATTGTCGTAAGTAGATGTTTTGCATGTATTTCTCTGCGGGGTTTTATAAAGCATGTTAATAAAGTAAATGGCGCGGCTATGAACTCTCCTTTAAAAATCAATAATGATAGATAGGATAATATGGCCGTTGTATAGTAATTGTCATATACCTAGAGTTACAAATATAGTGCGTTTGGTTACCTAACCGGCTAACACAAACGGGATTCGTCAATCCCGATAGGCCTATCCACAATATTCGCGTTCACACACAAGTGATTAATGGTCCATGATGTGGGAGACTTATAGCATGAAGGGACTTAGAGACAAGCAATAATATAATCAGGAAAGGCATACAGTTTTGCAATTAATTGTCCGTAAGTAAATATTTTAGCATGTATCTCTCTCGCGGGGTTTATAAAGCATGTAAATAAGAGACAAGCAATAATATAATCAGGAAAGGCATACAGTTTTGCAATTAATTGTCCGTAAGTAGATATTTTAGCATGTATCTCCCTCGCGGGGTTTATAAAGCATGTAAATAAGTAAAGAAGAGGCTATAAACTCACCTTAAATCCAAGCCTTGCTAAAAGTAACGTACAATCTTGGTGGATTCAGCCTAATTTGTGTTTCAAACTCAAACCTTCATTTCCATGCCCAAAATATACCCATCATTATGGTAGCGTTTGACTTAGAAGTGAACAATATTGTTCATCGAGAGCTAAGCTATGCAATTTTTTAGCAAGAGTTAATATCAACTCTAGTTATTGTCATTTTTGGTGTATTGGATCACCATAACTATTGACCCACTGCTAGTATGTTGAATATCATTGAATCAGAGGTTCATGAAACGGATGGTAGGCTAGTATTCATATATCAAATGACTTTTATATATGTTTTTGATACGTATGGATAGGTTTTGCTAGTATGTCAAATGACTTTTATATATGTATACGTATCATGTACATGTATGTATAGTTGTATACGTGTTTAAAGATGAGCAATTAATGGGATTAATATTTTGCCACGTTATTTTCAACGTGTTGAACGATGAAGTTTTAGTTTTTGGATATGTCTCGATAAGTATTTTTATTATTATTTTTTTATAATGTTACGTGTATAGAAATAAAAGGTTAATGGTGCAAAGGTGGTGCATACTTGAGCTAAAAACGCAAAAAGTGCAAAGTTTACGTAAACACGGAAAAGAAAAGTACGACATAAAGATATGTGTAAGTTGATCAAAGTACATAAAACATGTAGACTAAACGTAGTCTAGAGCCGGGTTCAATTAAATGTATGTGTTACGACGTTCGCAAAATAACCTATCCGGTTATCCGTAAATATTAATTTATGAAAAAATAAAAATATATAGTAAAATTATGAGGTTAAATAATAACAAAAAAAAGGATATGGATCGTTGGTCGAAGGCACGTTCGTAATCGAGGTTAAATAAAAAAAACAATCAATCTCAAAATGACCCTAAAAACACAAAATAATTTACACAAGTAAATTTAATCAAAGACGTTATAACAACTATAATGGTTGTTAACTTAAAATAGACGGTTGTCACATTCTTACCCATAAAAGCAAAAATTTACATAAAATAAATTTTATACATGAAAGTCGGGGTTTAAATATTGACCCGAAAATTACGAATTGCTATAGTCTCCACCCATTAGAGGAATCACGTCCTTGTGATTTAGTTTTATGTGCCCAAGAAAAGATGCGGATACTTTTGTCGCATTTGATCTTCTCTTTCCCAGGTATATTCTGGCCCTCGATGAGAATTCCAACGTACTTTAACAATGGTGATTCGGTTTTGTTTCAACTGTTTGACCTCTCGGTCCATTATTTCAACAGGTTCTTCTATAAAATGTAGCTTGTCATCGAGTTTGATTTCATCTAATGGGATGACAAGATTTTCGTCAGATAGACATTTCTTTAGATTTGACACATGGAAGGTATTATGGATTCCACTTAATTCTTGCGGTAGTTCGAGTTTATATGCCACTGGACCAATCCTAGCCATGATTTTAAATGGCCCGATGTATCGTGGACTCAGTTTGCCATATTTTTCAAAATGAATTACGCCTTTTCAATGCGAGACTTTTAACATAACTCTATCTCCAACTTGGAATTCCAAGGGTTTTTGTCTAGTGTTAGCATAGCTTTTCTGACAATCTCTAGGAGCTTGTAATCTATTTCTAATTTGTACAATCTTTTCAGTTGTTTGTTGTACAATCTCTGGACCTGTAAGTTGGACATCGCCAACCTTACTCCAACAAACAGAAGATTGACACTTTTGGCCATACAATGCTTCGAAAGGTGAGGATTTAAGACTGGAATGATAGCTATTGTTATAAGAAAGTCAACTAATGGTAAATGTGATGAGGTGTCATTTTATACACTTTTTCGAGGTCGTTTAACCCCTAAATCGTGCATTTATGCCCAAAATAGGTACTTAATCATTCCTTTTCAGGTATTCAGCATTTGGAAGGCATTTGGAGGAAATACACATGACTTGGGCTCATTTGGAGAAGAAACGGACAAGACTACGGACCTACACCAACATCTCTCAAGAATTTCTACTCAGAAGCTAGAGACGGCGTCACAGATTACACGTGACGCCGTCACAATTCATACCAAGACGGTGTCACAAGATCTCAAGACGACGTCAGAATGCACGACCCAACCCATTATCTAGAATATTCTACTCATGACGGCGTCACGATTAAAACGCGACGCCGTCACAGCGATTTTCCTATATATACAAACCCGAAATTAGGGTTTTAAGTGTGTAACTTTAGAGTAAAAGAAAGGGGCGAACCCTAGTTCATTTAGCAGCTGTTAGGGACGATTTTAGGGCCTCAAAACCCTATTGTACTTCCTTCAATTCATGTTTTAATCAAGTAAGACTATCTTAATCATTCAATATGTCTTGTTGTGTGATTCTTATCTGTTCTTGCTTTATCTTTAACATGCTTGGCTAAACCTTCTGTTGTGTTTATTTATGATTGTATGAAACCTAGAATGTAGATCTTAGTGGTGTTGCTTCTTGTGATGAATATGCATGTTTAGAGTCTAGAAACCAGCTTTGTCTGTATCGTTGTTGATATGTCTAGGAAAACATGATTGTGTAGAAAGGAATACCATCGGGTAACGAAAATCTTCATACTTCCTTGCCCCTTAATATGGTTTGATCCCACTCTTAATAATTTCACATGCATTTAATATACCATGGGGGCCGGTATTAGTCCCTTCATACTACCTTACTTGTGCGTTGCCTTAACGGAATATTAAATAGACGGCGGGTTCGTGTAATTCGTTCATGACTTAGGAAATAATCACATAGATCATCACAAGTGTGACAAAGCAACAACATTAGGAGAAGCAATCTAGGGAGGAATACATGATTAAATGAACACAATCTTTTACTTTATTGTTATCACCAGTAGCTTAGTTTATTATTTAGTTTAATAACTAAAACCAAACCAACCTCTCAAACATATGATTTACTGCTTTCATAAAAAATAAAAATACAAAAATAATCTTCTCTCAACCCTTAGAATTTGTTAGACCGTGATCAAGCCTTCCCAAACCAATTCCCCTAGAGAACGATAGCAACCCCTGAGTCTTGCCTATACTACACTACAACGATTAGGTACACTGCCTAGGGAGTTGTAAAACTTCTTGTAGAAGTGTTAGCCTCAATTTATTGAGTCGAACAAGGAAGCTCGGTCACTCTACGATGGAGCTTCGGTCTTTAATTAGTTAACGTTGTAATAGAATATTATCGGGAATCGGGCTCGATAGTTAATCTAATATTGTATATGTTTCGGGTTTAATCCCAAGCAAAACCCGAGCCCGGGTCCTAGTTAAATATCCCGCGCGTCACATTAAATGTGTAGGGGTATATATATATTTAGATATTTTCTTTTCAGAAAATATCTCATATATATAGATATTTTCTTTTAGAAAATATCTAGTTTTTCATTAATCAAAAGTATCTTTTTTTCTAAAATCTTTTCTCTCTCAACTCTCTCTCATCTCTCTCTCATTTCGACTCTCTCTCTCTCTAGTTTCTTTGATTCGTGGTTCGGGTTATGAAGTGAAGTGTTAATCGGGAACCTACAATTGGTATCAATCGCCTCGGGTGGATTTCGTGGTTTTTTTCTTGTTGTGATAAGCCTATAGGGATCGGCAGTTTGGTTGGGTTCCTTGTAGCATTCGGTAAGCATTTTTTTTCGTGGCTCATTTTGGGTGTTGCAAACGCCTTATTAGAGCTCATAGTCTCTAGGCGGCATTGGGTTCTTGTTGGTAATACTCGAGTGAAAAGAAGAGAAGAACAAGTGAAACAACACAAGGACGAATCGAACGAGAGCGTTCATCTTGGAGCCGAACGAGTGGTAAAACGTTTCAACCGAACGAGCGGAAAACTTGTACGATCGAACGAGTGAAAAACGTTTGGACCGAACGAGTGGAAAAACGTTTGGATCGAACGAGCGAAAACCTCAAGGATCGAACTAGCGGAAAACTTGTACGATCGAACGAGTGAAAAACGTTTGGACCGAACGAGTGGAAAAACGTTTGGATCGAACGAGCGAAAACCTCAAGGATCGAACGAGCGAAAACCTCAAGGATCGAACTAGCGGATCGAACGAGCGGACCGAACTAGCGGATCGAACTAGCGGATCGAACGAGCTGATCGAACGAGCGGATCGAACAA
>BQNB010111656.1:2946-22307 GCA_026074375.1 Tanacetum coccineum | reverse complement strand
TTATATATTTATCTAAATTTGTTTATTTATTTATATGATATAAATAAATAAACAAATTTAGTTAAATATACACAATTAAATAAATAAACACAATAATAAAATAAACATAAAAGGATAATGAAATAACTTACCCCAATCTTTGCCACGACCTTCGCCTTCCGCTCCGGCGGCATTTGGCGCCAAGAAGAATAGTACATCGGCAACTCCCTAACGAGCTCCCCAAGGTAGTTAGCCCAATGAGCCACATGGTCATCGAGATGCATCAGGGTCTCTCTGTCGCCAAACTCAAACCGGATCAGGACGGGGCCATTTTTATCCATGATAGCCTTTAACCTGAGGTTCCGGGTCTCCTGGCGGGTATGCATCCTGCCCGCTCTCCTGCCACCCAAATTAGGTTTCCGGGTGCCCCTACCTGCAAAATCAAGTGAGTGATAAAGTCATAAAAATTCAAGGCAAGCAAATTTAATGTATCAAGTTTATGCTTGTATTACAATAATTCAGAAATTCTTACCATGGTTAATTAAGCAACCCCTACAACCGGTGGGTATCTGGTATGGAGGGGGACGATCATCACCGCCACCATCACCGCCGTGACCCCGTGCAAGATCTGCTGACATCTGTACAAGTAGCATTTGGATAGCATATTTCATGAACAAAATAATAAAAGCATGCACACATCCAAATACATACACATCCAAATAAATATACACATTAAAACAATCCACGACAGTAGCATGCCAAGTCATTTCCTTTTGAAGTGTGAATAGACTTGTACAAATGTTGTAGTCTAGGAATGATCAGAAAGTAACGCAACACCTTCTTAGGAACTTTCTTCCCCAGTGTGTTACTGTCTTTCCATATACTCGTGTTACACACCGGACAAAAATGCACATCTTTGTTAGCGTCGCCCCAAAACAAGAAGTAATCATTTACACAAGCATGTATCGACTCGTACCCTAACCCGATCGCTTTAAATGTCTTCTTTATTACATAGTATGACGGTGGGAGCTTGTATCCTTTAGCGGTGGGAAATACATTTTGGAAAAACTCTAGCATTTCATTGAATATAGAATCAGTCAATTTACCTTTAACCTTAAAATAGGTAATCTTTGCCATAAAGTCTAATCGATTTACATAGTCACAACCGGGGTATAGCTCCTCGTTGGCACTGGCATATAACTCTTTGAACTCGTTACGTTTAGCTTGAGTCGGGTCGTTAGTTGTCTCACCAATATCTCCTTGAGTTGGCTCATTTTGTTCATTATTCAGAGGAATATACCTAAGATCATTAAGGCACGCTGTCATGTCACTCATCTGAGGTTGTCTTGTGTTATCTATTACTGGCGGTGGCAAAGGAAGATCCGGTTCACCGTGGTGAATCCATGTATTATAACTTGGGTCAAACCCATACTTTGAAATGTGGTCTGAAAGGTGTTTGATGGGTACCCACAATACTAGACGACAAGACTTACATGGACATCTTATATTCCCCGTACTATCCACTAATGGCTTGCAATCATCGACAAATTTCTTAAGACCGGTATAAAATGCTTTTTTATGTTTCCCTAAACTTGTCCAACTCTTATCAATTACCATAACTGCGTTTTAACGATACAATTAGTTATTATATGCAACTTAATTAAACACATTCAAACGAGGAATATGAGATGTTTTGTTCACCTAGTGCAACTATGGAAGGCAATCCTAACCCACTCTTTGAATGATTCGTCTCATATATGAATGCGTATGACCGATTTACTATTTGAGAAAATTTCAGCAACATTTCCTCTTAACTTCGCAAATATGTGTTCAAAGAAATATTCGTAGGAGTAAAGGAGAAACACTGTCGAAATCATCTCAAATAGTAAACCAATTATACGCATTCATATCCTAAATGAGACAAAACATTCAAAAAGCAGTCCCAAACAGGGGACTTTCCGAAATTAATTTCTAATAAATTAATTTCGGACGGGTTTTCTATAGGATGATTAAATTCAGACGGGGATTTTCCGAATTTAATCACTAAAATCCTAAAACATTCCTAAAGGGTTCAATAAAACAAATACCAAACGCATATCCAAACGCGAATAACCAAAATAAATTGTTTATTAACAAATACCAAACTATCACATATTAATATTTCAAACTATCAAACATATATTTAACGAATACTTACTATGGTCGGGTGTCTCGGCTGTGGTCGGGTGTCTCGGCTGTGGTCGGGTGTCTCGGCTGTGGTCGGGTGTCTCGGCTGCGGTCGGGTGTCCTGGCTGGCCAAATTAAACATATAAAAGACAAATTTAACATAAACTTCTACAAAATAATAACTAGAAACATTCCCCGACGACATGTCGCCCGGGATACCAAAAGGCAAAAAAATAAAACATATATACCTTTGGTTGTGGGCTGTTCGAAGTCAGCGGGGTCTCGCCTCCATTTAGCACTCCTTAATTGCTTATTATATATTTTTAAAAACTTATTAACATAAAATTAAAAAAAAATATCATTTACTCCGTTTAGCACTCGGTCTTGGCGGCTATTTTTTAGAGGGTTAGAAAAAGATGTAAAAGAATTATCATTTAGAGGGTTTAAGAAAAGAATTATAGTTTAGAGGTGGAGATGGAGGTGGTGAACGGATGAGTGATCAAGTGCTCGTGTGAGATTTAGGTGGTGGTGGTGAGTGACGTGGAGATGGAGGTAGTAGTGGTAGGGGTGGTGGAGGTGGTAGTGGTGGAGATGGAGGTGGTAGTCGCCGGCTAGGTGGAGATGGTGATTTTTAATAATTTTTACGTTTTGTGTTATACAAACTCAAACCCAGATCTAGTTTTTGGTAACAGTTAAATCCCGGGCGACATTCCCGGGCGACATGTCGCCCGGGAAATTAAATGTTTGTCGTTTAGTACAAAATGGCGCGTTAACGAAATTTTTGGAGGGCCTTTTAGCAAATGTGGAGAACTTTCCCGGGCGACATGTCGCCCGGGAAAAGTTTTATTATTAACATTATACAGTCTTATAAATACTAAAAACTATATAACTTTTTAATAATACCTTTCCCTGGCGACGGGAAAGTGTTTTATTAAAAACATAATACAGTTTTATAAATACTAAAAACTGTATAACTTTTTAATAATACCTTTCCCGGGCGACATGTCGCCCGAGAAAGTTTTTTATTAAAAACATTATCCAGTTTTATAAATATTAAAAATTGTATAATATATTTATATAATTATATTTTATATAAATAAAATTTATATAAATAATAATTTTAAACAAAAATTATATATTTTATAAAATATATAATTATTTTTTTATAAAATAAATAATTATTATTTATAATTATTTTTAAAAAAATATATAATTCTTATTTATAATTATTTATTATAAATTTTTTTTAAGTATGCGCGTATCTCACACGTGCATGACTCAACAACACTGATCGAACACCTAAATTTCCATCGGCTTAATTGTTAGTGTTTTTGGAGCACAAATAAAAACACTGAGCCTTGGTCTCTTATCGTTGTACATTAGATGTTAAACGGATGAGTCGATATGTTATTGTTGTACATTAGATGTTCAACGGATAAGTCGATATATTATTGTTGCACGTTAGATGTCCAACGGATGAGTCGATATGTTATCGTTGTACATTAGATGTTCAACGGATGAGTCGATATGTTATCGTTGCACATTAGATGTCCAACGGATGAGTCGATATGTTATCGTTGTACATTAGATGTTCAACGGATGAGTCGATATGTTATCGTTGTACATTAGATGTTAAACGGATGAGTCGATATGTTATCGTTGTACATTAGATGTTCAACGGATAAGTCGATATGTTATCGTTGCACGTTAGATGTCCAACGGATGAGTCGATATGTTATCGTTGTACATTAGATGTTAAACGGATGAGTCGATATGTTATCGTTGCACGTTAGATGTCCAACGGATGAGTCGATATGTTATCGTTGTACATTAGATGTTCAACGGATGAGTCGATATGTTATCGTTGTACATTAGATGTTAAACGGATGAGTCGATATGTTATCGTTGTACATTAGATGTTCAACGGATGAGTCGATATGTTATCGTTGCACGTTAGATGTCCAACGGATGAGTCGATATGTTATCGTTGTACATTAGATGTTCAACGGATGAGTCGATATGTTATCGTTGTACATTAGATGTTCAACGGATGAGTCGATATGTTATCGTTGTACATTAGATGTTCAACGGATGAGTCGATATGTTATCGTTGTACATTAGATGTTCAACGGATGAGTCGATATGTTATCGTTGCACGTTAGATGTCCAACGGATGAGTCGATATGTTATCGTTGTATATTAGATGTTCAACGGATGAGTCGATATGTTATCGTTGTACATTAGATGTTCAACGGATGAGTCGATATGTTATCGTTGTACATTAGATGTTCAACGGATGAGTCGATATGTTATCGTTGTACATTAGATGTTTATGTTTATGTGCGAGTAACATTAATGTTCAACGGATGATTCGATATTGTTATGCGTGTACATTAGATGTTCAACGATGAAGTCGATATGTATCGTTGTATATTAGAATGTCTAACGTATGATCGATATGTTATAGCGTACATCTATATGTTCAACTATGAGTCAATATGTTATCCTTCCAGCCAAATTCTCTGCAAAAAAAAATCCCTACCAAATACTCCCGCCAAATACTCCCTACCAATACTCCCACCAATTACTCCGCCAAATACTCCCCGCCAAATAGCTTCTCCAAAAAACATTTTTTTTACCCTAAAAGAAAATATTATCCCTCACAATCACCCACAAATTCCAAACACCACAAAAAAAATTTATTTGTTTTTTTTTTCTTAGCATCACAACACAAACAAAAATCACACCAACATGTTATTATGGTGAATATGTACCATATGAATCTTTTGATGTCGTGTGTGGAGCTGGAGATGTATTTTGCGAGAATCGTATTAAACCTAAAACACCGTGGTAAACTATACTATGCATGTTCGTGATCAAAGGTAAACAATCACATGATTTTCTTGTGTAATATATAAATAATGTGGTTAGTTGTTAAAACTTATTATCTTTACTCTTTAACAGCATCTCGAAGACACTTTCGGATGTAAATTTTTTTTATGGAAAGAGGAACGAGTCCGTCTAATGGTTGGTTCTCCCGGAGCTTCAACGACTCCAATTTATTCTCCAGGATCTTCATCGACTCCGGAAGCTTCAACACCTCCACGCTATTCTCGGGAGCTTCAACACCTCAAAGATATTCTAGGGAACTTCAAGAAATGCACAGTGCTCAAACTGCAAGCACTTGCTTGATAAGATAACGGTACTTGAGGCAACGGTGGATATATATATGCATCCGGAACAACACACAGTTAATTCAGCCGCACTATTTCACGAAGTTTACAATAGCATGGGAAAACTTGATTTGGAGTAGTTTGTCATTTGAAATGTAATTCGTATGCTTTAAGCGTCGGTTTGTAAGTCTCGTATGATTATCGTTCTAATATGTTTAAGTGTCTGTTGTAAGTCGTTTGTGTTACTGGAAGTGGTATGTATAATATTTAACTAAATGAATTTTGTTTTTGTGCATCTTGAAAAAGTATATAGTATATCATGTTCAACTATAGAGGGTAGTGCATATCCTGACCGAACCGAGAAAATACGGCATATCAGCATACAAAATACACACTATATTTTTTGTTAGAGTATACGGCATATCGGACCGAAACGAACCTAGAAAACGTAGTGTTTTTATATAAGTATTTATATATTTTATAAGTATCTTTTTAAATATATAGTTATAAAACATATTTTATAAATAATAATGATTTTAAAGGCAAAATTAAATTTTTTGATAAAATATATTATCCCGGGCGACATGTCGCCCGGGAAACCGGAGCGGGAAAAATTGCCGCCAGGATTTTCGTTAAAAAACTATATAAATTTTAATAAAAGGTTTCCCGGGCGACATGTCGCCCGGGAAAGGTAACACAAAAAGCATTATACACTAACACACGTTAATTATCACTAAACACACGTTAATTATCATTAATAACAAAGGTTAAACGTGGAAAACTTATCCCGGGCGACATGTCGCCCGGGAAACCTGAGCGGGAAAATTTGGCGCCAGGATTTTCGTTGATTATTTTGGTCAAATTTCAACAAAGTTATCCCGGGCGACATGTCGCCCGGGAAACTCTCCACATACTTTGACTAAAAAGTCTATCATAATTTGTGCCACGTCGGACGGATTTTTGTCGTTTAGCGACTTTTCCCGGGCGACATGTGTCGCCCGGGAAAAGTTCGTCGCCCGTTCAAGCTTTTCTTGTAGTGTAAATTTTCTTTTGTGATTATGAAGCGTTGCCTTAGTTTTGAAAGTTCATAGGTCTTTTGTCGTTAATTTTGGTGATACACACGCTTCTATAATCGATTAATTTACCAACTTAAGCTCATAAGCCGGAAAACTTGAAAAGTCTTTTAGTTGCGGAATCACTTTTTCAGTCTCTCAATATTGTGAAAACATATTTGTTCTATTTCAGTTTATGAAGAAGCCTGGCAGATAGTGAATGATCTTGGACACAAAAGGTATGGATTTGCTTAATGAAACTTTTTTTATATGGGTTTTTGGAATTGCTTATTTAAAGAGCATTATAAGTTTTTATTTATTCTGAATGTATAGCAGCAATCAATGGGTAAGATCAGGTACTACACTAATGCAAATTTATGATTGTAGAGAAAATTGGCTTTCAAGTATAGTATTGTTTCACAATGTCTTACAAGCGCTTCACATATCTATATCTATAATTTGTGTTTTTTTTAAGTTCTATCTAGAGAATTTAACCCCAAGCAAAGTTATGTCCCAGAGCGATATAACCTGTAGAATCTCCATGAACGAGCGTTGCTGGCAAATACAGAGGTATAGTCTATAGCAATTAATGTGAGTTAATCATTGACTTTTTTGTTACAAAGACAATTCTAATATTTTGCAACTGAGATTAAGGCCAACTAAAGGATTGGTACAAGTGTCGGTATTAATGTATGATTTCAGACTTATAACCTTTACCGGTTAGTAAAGGTTATTTGATGACATTATTAATTGTGATAACAAATAATGAGAAAGGTTGTTGACACGTTGATACCAGTGATATATTTTAATGTATTTTAAAATCTCAGTAAACACATTATAATATAATTTAGATTAAAGTTGACCATTATACCCTTCTATGATACCCTTCTCTATGAAACATATCTTTGGAACTTAATTGCAAGGGTTGCACATGCGGACTCTCGTAACTAGAATGCCTTTTCAAATGAAGCTGAGTCCACAGTGAACATAGTATCTAAGCTAAAAACATATGCCACTTCTCTTATTAGAAAGCTCCATTATACTCGCAATTAAAGAAACGCCCTGGACAATTGATTCTCCATCAATATTCAAGGACCATCTTATAAATAAAATATGATTGATTGTACAATTTAGGAGTACGATAGTCATTTTCTATTTAAATTATAATTATTAAATATTTTTGGGATTTAAAAATACATAAAATTAAATGTTGCGTATATTTGACAAATTTAATGTTTATGAAAGATATATATACATAAATATGTAATTATAAGTATGTTTAGAAAATCAAAATTACATTTATCCATTGATACTGCGTGTACTATTGCAACATGTTAAAGGGCCTACATGCTTTCAATATCTTTACACGGTGTATTGTTAGTTATTACGCGACGAGTAACGTGCATTGTTAGTTATTAGCTCATAATTATTGTAATATTTTATTTCCAGTTTCTATAAATGTTTTTATATATTCTTTGATACATGTTAAGAGTTTTTACTTGAGTTGAATTATTGCATGCTACAACGTTTGCAATTACATTTTGATCTTTTCACGTCATGAACGTTACACAAAACACTTACCAAAATATCTTATATTGTTAATTTTATGCCGTTAGAAATTTCAGTTGCTATGCACGGGTACTCACCTAGTTTAACTAATAATGTTATAGAACAAATCAAATTTCACGAGTTCCTTAATGAAAGCCAATGAAGTCTTACTAATTATCATTTTGAGGTGGACACTGTGAATAACTCATTTTATATTGAATTAAATGCGACTTCACAGTGTGCACACTTTGAGGTGGACAGTGTGAAGTATCGCTAATTCTAACTGAGCATTTGTATAAAGCCGAAGTCTAAACATCCTCATTACCTAATTCTTTTCTTTTGATACCCGATTTAAGTGCGAGTCGTTACATATGAATGATTATGTTTGGTAAAGATTTCAAGAGAGGCTGATACAATTTCTATAAACGTGGATGCACAACAAACACTTGATTGAGATTTGATTATTTAAATTCTTACAATCAACTTTACTTAAATTATCCTTAAATTAGCAAAACTGAAAAATCTGTAATATTTTTATTACGTAGATTTTTGACACGTAAATTTCATAATAATCACTGATTATATATGGTTTGGAATAGGATAACAAGCAATGGTCCACAAAGTTCACTACTTTTCTACTAATTAACCTTTGGCTTCAAGCAAAATTATGCACAAATATCTTTATTGACTTACAAGAAAGACAACGACTTTCTCGCTCTTGTCATTTATGTTGATGATATCTTTCTAGCCGGAAACAATGAAATTCATCAAATAGGAAAAATAAAGAAATTTTTTTTTTTAGCTATTAGTTGATCGGTTCGGAAGAATTGCATTTTTTTCCTTTTGTTTAATAAGTACTAAAGCTCTAACATTTAAATTTCTCAAAAAGTCTTTATTCTATTGTCTCTCTTGTGGTTTGAACCGGCAATAGGGAATCCCAAGGGGGTTCGAGAACTTCTTTTCGTGTCGGGTTCACTTAAATCTCAAAAACCGTGCTCGTAAAATATTTCCCGAAGTTACTTAGCATTTGTATTCATCTTAAAAATACTTTTCCAATAACGTAGAGTATTTACTTGACATATTTCCACGTTTTATTCCCCAAAAACTCATTTTGGACATTATCGGACGTGTCGGGACTCGTTTAGGCATTTCTAAAAAATTCACGGGTCAACCACCCGGAACATTCATAACATAATAATACCCTCAAAAAGAGACTATTATTCACAATAAACCATAAAACGCTTCATATTCCATAAACTTATCACCGTCAACACGGTACAAATTCTGAATAAACTAACAAACGTCAAATAGTCAAAGGACTAAGTTAAAATATTCAAAACACAAATGGGACAAGGGTTACAATAAGCATCCTCATCACCCAATTCTTTTCTTTTGATACCCGATTTGGTAATGATTTCAAGAGAGACGGATACAATTTCTATAAATGTGGATGCACAACAAGCACATGATTGTGATTTGATGATTTAAATTCTTACAATCAGCTTTACTTAAATTATCCTTAAATTAGCAAAACTGAAATATCTGTAGTAGATTTTTGACACGTATATTTCATAATAATCAGTGATTATATATATATATATGGGTTGGAACAGGCTAACAGGCAATGGTTCACAAAGCTCACTACTTTTTTACTAACCTTTGGCTTCAAGAAAAATTATGCACATATATCTTTATTGACTTACTAAAAAGACAACGAATTTCTTGCTCTCGTCATATATGTTGATGATATCTTTCTAGCTGGAAACAATGAAATTCATCAAATAGGAAAAATAATATTCATCAAACATGTCAAATTGGATGTAAAGAATAATCAGAAGGGCTAGTATCCATCGAACAGGAAAAATAATATGGCGATAATGTTGATCATTTGGCAAAGAGTTCTTAAAAATAATTGTATTCAACACTGTTGAAGATTGTAACAACCTTTACGCATGTTACTAAATTTACATAAAAGAACAAGCATGAACTTGTACGATGCCTGTGGAACTGTTTTTTGTGCTTCATGATTGCAACTTGAGATCAACCTCTAAATCCGTTGATGAACACCCTTTGTTTCTTTTTAATAATTTCAATGACTCCTTTCATATATTATACGTGTTTTTGCTGCAAATCTGAGCCTCACATATCACCTTCCTTGTTTGACATGTATCCCACAAATACATAGCAGTATAGCACTAAGCATAAACCCATTTGTTGAGTAATTTCGTGCCGCTTTTCAAAGAATGTGATTCTGTCTAGTCTACTACCGTGTCTAACTCCCACGCACAAATGAGAATTCGTTGTTATATTAGTCCTACTTGAGTTTTTCGGATCACACAGTGTCTACATGATACTTACGACTACCTCAAGGCCTGGATGATTTCATGAGATCATCCGTTACGGTTGAGGAGAATTATTTTTGTAATTCTCCATATCCTTATACCTTCTACAAATGAATGATTGTTTTGGCTACCAAAACCGATATGAGTTGATTTACATACCTTGGCGGGTATGTGATAGATTGCTTGTGTTTCCGACTTTATTGCAGAGTCTCCCGGAACTTCTCGAATAAAGCAATGAAACTCCTGTGCTAGTTTTTGATTTCATTAGACATCACAGTTAGCAACATTAGTGTATCCTATCATTATTACTTACAATTTATCCTATCATTGTTTTGGTCATATATATGTGATAGGATTATTATGTGTTGATGAAACTGAAATAAATTGTTTTGTTGCAATGAGTAGAAATAAGAGCCAATAGTACTGTAATGCTTCATCCCACATTGCTTGAAACTGAAAAGGATAAGCATTTTATAAAGACCACAAGCAAACAAGCAGACATGACCTTACTTGAAGGATCCCTTCTATAGGCTCGTACCTCTGTATTCTTGATCCCTCAAGAGACAGAAACCCTTGTCTGGTTGATGCGTCATGACCAACGTGACCAGAGCGTGATTAACCGAGCCTTATGATCTCGGCCATGGCTCGGTAGAGGATCGTTGTCAGCTCATCTTGATGGGTCTTGGCTTGGTCACATGGTTGTCTGACAGACAAATGTACTTTTTTGTATGGATTTATTTAGCATTCATTTTCATTAACACATCAAAGTCATTCTTAACTTCCCTTTTAATTGAGACATTTCTTACTTAAATTAGTTCATGAAATGTGTTCATCAGCCAAAGTTTGAGGAGATTGCTTATTTGAATATAGGATGAAACTTTTAGTGAAAATCTGGAGGAAATAAAGGGTGTTGTTGGGTTTATCCCACATCGCTTCAGTAGTGGAAGTTGAGAGTGAGGAAGGATGTATATAAAGACTAAGCTACATTAGGAGAAAGGCATGCAACGAACTGTTCTTTTGCCTTTTACTAAAGAATACCGTGTGCTCGTTGTATAAACTGACATAAGCCTGGAGAGCTTCTTCCCAATTAAGTATAATGTATAAAGTATTTTCAGTTAAGGTTTTGAAAAGGGAAAATACATCTGTTTATTTTCTGTTAAGACAAGTTATACAGTAAAAAAAGGAAAAATACATCTCGCGTGTTTCATGTTTTACATTCTACCCTTTTAATTCATCACCAAAATGTATGAATATACTAACACAAAAAGGCCACCATGAACATACTAGCCAACCTTATCCTTTCTAAATACCCGAATATGGGAGGAAAGATGTGAGTCAAAAATCCCATTAGTCCCCTTTCCTTTCCCCTAGCAGCCCGTTATCTTCCTTTGTCAAAAAAAACAAAAAAAACAAAAAACTCAACACTAATTCTATGTTTCACTCAATTCCTTTCATTCTCTCCTAAAGTAAAACTTTCGCTTGAGTAGTGAAAGTTGAAAGTGAGGAAGGTTGTATATATTGACCAAGCTAAATAAGTTGCAAAGCAATGAGCACTATACCTTGACCACTAACAGAAAGGCTCATAGAAAAAAATTTAGATTGTGTATTGATGACACTTTCTCGGGGACATCTTTCAACTATTGTTAATCACCAAGTACACAGATAGTAGTTTGACGGTTTAACCTTTTATGTAATCATCATATAGATGTATAGGTCACTCTCGTCGACATGTTCATATGGCGCATTTAAAGCTTTGACTTCAATACCCAAACAACATATAAACATTTCAACCAGTGAGAGGAACCCATAACAAATGATAACACATTCTTTAAACTTAAAAAAGAATCTAGATTTGAGACGACCATTACCTCAAATATATATTTTATGATTTTATCATTTGTATTTCAAGATAATAGAATATTTCACTTGTTTCTACTTGGTTAACTTAAAAGACAGCCTTTCAGTTTTTAGGATACATAATTAGAATATTTTTTTCACACTCTTGAGACCACTGTGTTTAGACCATTCCCACATTGATAGTTTAGTTTTATGAAACGAATAACTGTTTCATTTGGTACTAGCATCCTGTATAAGAACAGAGAGAAATGACATGCACTACTTTCATCTACGGAGAATTATTGCGATTTGAGGACCAATCCATACTCTCGCCAGCTTCGTTACAAAATGGCATCATGAAATCGAGTTTTTGGAATACTATTGTTATACAGTAAATTTTTTTATTTTTTTGGAATGTATACAACCCGGCCAATTACATCTTCTACTCCAGACTTTCACATTTCCGAGTCTTCGTCATCGCACTCCTGTATAAATTGTTTAGAAGCGAGTCTCTGTTTGTTATAATTTTACTGTACCTGTTCATGATGTATTTAGATATCAGTCAAGTTCATAAGATGAACAAAAATGGCTTACATTGTGTGAACAAATACCACTATATCATCACAAGACAAACTTTTCTTTTATTTTGTATTGCCTCCCTAGTTTAAATCCGTTCATTACTTCTATACTAGTCATCAAGTGTGGCTCCTCTTAAGATAGGCTTGAAAGATATGCCAAATTTGCAGAAAGTCATGGTCCAAGACATAAGTTCGTTTAGTAACTTGTAGCTAGTTCGTTGTAAAATCCTCGGTCTTCCTTTCTAATTTTGGCCTAATTATTTCTCACTCAGATTGCTTAATTTTATCACATTAGCAAAACTAAGCGACCTCCGATAAAAAAGAATAAAGAACGATAGCTAAGAAAGACATATGCCTTTCCTTTTTAAAATGGGAACACCACAATGTGTTGTCATGCTTTGATTGGCTTATTTTGATATAGTTTCTTTCTTTTATTTTTGATTAAGCCAAATCACAAGTGAACACCACATATTTGTGGATGTTACTTTGTGATATTTTGTAGGTGTAGCAAAGTTCCTAAAAAAAAACTGCTCATATTGTAGATTATAAATGTCCGTTACCTATTCGATAAATGCAATAAATGCAATTACGTAGTAAATGGTAAGGTTAGTTGATTCAATTTTCTTAATAAACTGAATAGATAAGAAACTGAATACATAGTAATGTTATTCGTTTGTTAAACTCTTTCTTTAAACTTAGTGATATTGATGATGATAACTCATAAACTAAATGCATGTAAAACTTCGCTACACGTTTATTAATATATAAGATACTTTATATCTGTTGTGTGCTGCTATCTTCCTCTCTCACAGCTAGATATCTCAGATGACAAAAAACACAGACCTACCGTCTTCTCTCCTTAATTTTCCCAACTAACATAAACCCTAAACAATATAAAGTATCTTAGAGGCGTCACCTTTTTTATTATCACACGGCCGAACAAACCACCACCACCAGCTCCGCAATGACTGAGTTGCCGCAAAATAGACTAAGAGATTTCCTTGGTATGCCAAAAAAAAATGTTGCACAGTTGAGGTGTGTTTGGGTATGCATCCAAACTCTTTATTAAGATTACAGAGTCTCAGACATTAGCTTTTGATGTTTTTGTAAGGTGATTATAATTTTAAGTTTCTGATTATTTTCAATGAAAAAATATCAGATTTGGATATTTAGCCAAATAATAGCCGTTGGAAAACTAATTATTGGAACAAATGTAAAAAGTTAAACTGTCATCGAGATAGATATTTTTTATTCATCTCATGGCCATGTTATATTTCTTTGTATCTATTGAGAATCTATGTATGTTTTACAGAGTAAATATCACTATTAGGGTCAAAGAAGACAGGCTGATGATGACCGGCCTTCACACAGTTGCTGACATTTTCTGTGTCAGATGTGGATGAATTGTAGGATGGACTTATGTAAGATCAGACCCTTATATTTCAGATTTAGGACCAAACGTGCACGCCTTATGTTTAATAATTTGTTTTGAAACATCTGTGACTTTCAGGAAACCGCACATGATAAGTTACAATAGTTCACATTTTGGTAAAGACGATGGACGTCACCAATCTGCTCTACACACCGTCTTTTGCCCATTCTTGAGGGCGATTTTAGAGCGGCTATACAAGGAAATTCAAATAATGGTCTAGAGATTGTTTCGGAAAGTGGTATGGATATTGTTTTTGTTCTTACATTAATTAATGTTTATTTATGTTGTTATTAATAATAAGAAGTAGATGAATATGGTGACTTTATGTTAATTTGCAGGAGATCCTGCTATGAAAGATTTTGAAGGGAGTCATTTAGTTTTTGTGGCTGATGGATGATGAGATTACGGTACAGGAGCATGGATGATGAGTTGAAGTTACAGGAGCTTGGAGAGACATCTTAAGACATTTGCACACCCTGAAAGAAAGAAGGTAATTTACCAAACCGGTTTTGACATTTAAATGAATAGATATGCATTAGGTCAAACTAGATAAAGAAATACATATACATATAGTTATAGATAAAGAAAACCCATAAGTGAAATAAATGGAACACTTAAAAAAATTGTAATGCTGGGCTAGGGCTGTTGGGTCAAACCACAACAATTTTGGCTACCTTTTCGATAGAAATCGAGTCTCTTAAATGATTAGAAAGGCCATTATTTCAGGAATAACTTATCTTTTGAATTTAACATTCTATGAGGTATTAATCACTAAAAATACAACTTTCGTATACTTTGTGTCATACATTAGGTCATACATTACTCCGATTTAGGAAGAAGAAAAGTAAGTCAAACAATCTTCTTGAATTAACTAGTATTACGTAAATTTTCAACTAGCTACATTGTTTTAACAAACATTTTGATGGAACAGAGAAGTCAATGAACCTTTGCCACATGTTATTAAGCACAACTTTTAACTTGGAGGTTGTTTGGATGTGCGTGTAAAGTGGCGTGGAGTCCGAGTAATCAGTTAGTGTCTGGAAACAAGACTTTGAGTATACTTTTCTGATAATTTAGTGTCAAGATAATATTTTCCACATGTTTTTAAGCACCTCTTCTACATTAGTGGGTGTTTAGAGTGTAAAGTGACATGAAGTTGCAATAATCGGTACGACTGTGGCGCAAAAAGAGATTGGGTACGATTTTCTGATAACTCAAAAGGTTCAATACCATTTCTGGGTACGATTTTCTTAACGTTATAATGGTATATATGTATACTTGCATCTTATACAAAAGGCTATCTATAGTACTGTTCTGTTTCTGAACAGATTTCATTTTATTAGTGGCAAGTTGTAAGTTCCGGTGTATAAATTTTTTACGCTTGTTTGTAGGAATTGTGCGCATCTGTGAAGAACATTTTGCTCTTCGATTCGGAAGGATGCCTTGTAGCTGTGGAATACTACTCAGATGATTGGCCAACTAATAGCGTCAAGGAGGCATTTAAGAAGTCTCTCTTTACCAAGACTCAGAAGAAACTGCACGAACAGAAGGTATGCTACGAAGCCCAATAGTTAAACCCTCCGCTGATTATAGCTTATGTAAAGCGACCTGGCACTTCTTTTTGACCTGTAACCAACTTGCCCATATTTTCACCTCTATAGCGTAATAATCCTAAAATGGTATGAGATTTTAAGAAAACATGATCTTCCTTTATTTCATTAGCAAAAGCAAAATATTTAATGTAGTTTGATCCATTAACATCTTAATGGGCCAAAATTTGTTTTACAGGTATGGAGACTATACACAGAAGAGAATTTGAAAATATTGGTAGATTATTGTGACAAAATGAAGTGAACAAAAACGAGCTGTAACAAAATGAAGTGAACAAAGTAACGAAGGTTGTTATTGTTTAGGAAGATGATCAATATATTCCCTGTTGCTTTTATAAAGAAAGTTGCGGTAATGTTTGATTAGTTTTGCATAGTTCTGAAGTATGCAAGTATCTGATGGGTGAAATCATAACGAATCAAGTTGTGAAGTTCAACTACTTTAGTAATCCTGTAGATTTGCAGAGGTGTGTGAATGGAAAAAAGCTCCATACAAAACGTATGGCAACGAAGCGTGGGCATCAGAACCTCGTGAGTAACTCAAGTGTAACATCAAGATAAGTTATTACATTAACTCTTCAGTGATTTCCATCATTTTTTACTTAATTATGTTGATTTTTCTTCGTATGCTATGGTAGGCTAAATCTCCATGTGTTTACTTAGGATTGCATAAATTTCTACTATTGTCTACTCGTGTTAGATGATTTCTTGTTGGTGTTTGTGATATCTGTTGATTTTGAATTGAATAGAACATCACGTGCGATAACTGTAAATAGTCTGACTAAGAACTACATGAACCTTACAATTTTCCTAGGTTGTTGGCCTAGCTAAGTCGCCTAACGTTCTTTGATCAAGTTTATGTGCAACACATAGTGATCGTAATGCGGTGTTGGATTGCGAGACACTAATAGGCTAATTGCTATGGGGTGTAGGAGCTAGACCAATCCAAAATCACCATACCCCAAATTATTAATTTTTCATGTCCTTTAACTTTCTTGTCTTTAGGTTAAGATTAGTTTAAAATCATAAGTATCTAAATGTATATTACGGTGTTTTAATTATTCTAAATGTAAAACTTGAAATACAAAAAAGTAAAATGATATACTCCCTCGCTTTATTTTTATTGTCCACGTTTCTTTTATTGAATTTTCCAATTTAATTATACACTACTAAAAATAGGCCACTACTAAAAATAGATAGGGAAGTTTAATCAATTTTACTATATTACCCTTGTTTAAAACTATTATTACAAACTTTAAAGAAGACCCTAATTAATTAGTTAGGGGTAAAACTCTTATTTTGTCAAAAAGTAAAAAAAAAAAAGCAGTAATAAATGCAATTTTCTTAAAATGGGTGTTTTTTGTCCGGAGACAGTAATTTTGGGACGGAGGAGGTATTTTCTTTGTTAACTAAAAAAGTTAAGAAAAAATGTATAAGAAAAAGGGTTCAAAAAGATTTAAAAAAACAAAGAATAATAGAGCAAAGAGGAAGGGTAATATTGCATTTGTTCCACATTGCTTGTGAAGAAAACTACCAAGAGTAAAAAACTATAAATTTGGAGTCCCATTTCCTCATGTAATAAAATAGTTGTGGGCTTTTTAAGAACAACGGAAAGCTTTGTTTACAAACACGTTGTAAACATGTTAATTGCAAACGCAAAATAAACCTTGGTTGAAATTTGGTTCACCAAGAACACAAAACCACGTATCCACAAAATAAAGTTTAATATTGAATAGAATATATTATAATATGCCATAATTTAGTTTATATAGTCATCCTCGGTGTGGGTAGTATGCTACATGCCTACATGGTGTAGTTCACCGTCACATAATTCATGCTAAATTTGTGTTATCATGAAGTGGGTCAAAGTAGTTACTACGCAAGGATACAAATCACCCCTATTACTAGGAGATTCGAAAAAAGAATGATTAGTTGATTTACTGCAACACAAGAGGATACTTGTGTTATCATGAAATGGGTCAAAGTAGTTACTGCACAAGGATACAAATCACCCCCTATTAGCAGGAGAGATTCATAAAAAGAATGATTAGTTGATTTACTACAACACAAGAGGATACTTAGCGAATATAGTCTCGCTATAAATGATATCACGACTAGTAGCTACATCGTAGTTTTTTTCCTACGAATCTACCCTGATATTTCAAATTTTTATAACCCACCTACACAAATCTCTTTTAATAAACTATCAACCTATTTCTATATTGAATATTTATAGTCCAAGCCTAGCCATCCTTAGTCCATTCAACTTATACTCTCCCATCTTAAAAACTTGCACGAGCTAAATGTGAAGAGTTCGGAAGAAGTTAAAACAATCATGGAGGTTTGGCAAGTGAAATTTCATCATGTTCATAAGAGCAGATGAGTCATGTAGAGAATCAGGGAATAATGTAATGGCTTGATAATGACTGTTATGTCATTGGTCAACAGTTTTGACAAATGCTATGATAGTTAGAATAACTACCAATTAGTTCTATTGCAGATTTTCCTTTAAAGGTGGATAGAATATGTAGTAGATAGTATATATTTCTTGGTTGTATGTGAGGTTACTTTAATTCCTTAGGCATTTCCGCAGTGCAAAGTTTCCACGGTTGTGATGTTGAGCCAGCTAGACTCGTATAAGTGCCAGACAGTCTCTAATTTAAACTTACTAACCTTACGTCAGCTTAAATGAAAGATAGTTAGGAGTTAAGGATTTAGATTGAGCTATTGGTGATTATGGTTAAAAGAATTATTAAAGGTCATCTTTGACTTGTAGCAGTTGTCTCTCGAGTAGCACCTAAATAATCGATACATAAACCACCTACTAAAAATATGCATAATGTGATTAACAAAAACAACAGTTAGCCCATGGTTATGCCTACAATTAACACTAAAGCCTAATATAGAATATACTCTCTTTTGGTACATGATCCCTCTTCTAAGAGAGTTTAGCATGACTAGTATAGGAAAGAGGTGCATGCCATTGAATCAAGGTTGAGTAAGTCCCTTTTAAAGGGTTACTCTGTTTGTAGCCTTATTGGTATTACCGATGTTTCTAATCACAAAGCATGCATAGGTAACTGGAGCATGTATTTTATGTTTATTAGCATACATTATTGTAATCTGGCTTTCATTCCATGCTCCACCTAAGCTTTAATAGCATGCGTGTCCTAACTTCCAAATTTGCAAAAACTAAAATCACATATGTTTTCAATGTCAAGATATCACAGACCTATGCTCATAAACCTCTAGAGTCCATATAAAACAAACTGACATATGCTCATATAGGAATACATGCGAAAATGATAGAAAGCATGAAAAATAAGGATAAGAAAGTGTTGCGACATAGAGGGTGAAAACCACACCCCCAATTAGAGCTTTTCATTGGAGTGTTGGAGTGTGGATTAGCACATTTAACCTTTTATTAGTTCAAAATATCTCAGTAGTTCCCACTAGTTAAGTATGTTGACCTTCTAAAGCCTCTTCTTAAATACATCCACATCAATACCCAAGTGATGAGCAACTTGCTCAAGGGTACGTGTACCATTATTCATGGCTCTGTGCACTTCTCTCTCATTTTCTAACATGTTTTGTTTATATTGTCTTAACACACCTAAAGACTTGTTATTTACTCATTCTCAAACGTTG